>JAQZBX010006069.1:0-54332 GCA_029593785.1 Cabassous unicinctus | reverse complement strand
TGATTGATTTTTTTTTTTTTTTAATGTTGTCACACTATCCTGCCAGGCCCAAACATTCCTCTTGATTTACCTCCTTTGAGAGTCAGTGAACTTCAAAGGACACCTGGTTCTTATTTATGGTTCAGCTCAAGCCTTTGGTTTTGGCTCTTTCTCCATCCAAACCAATGGCCTTTCTGAATGAGAGGGGCTGTTGGGCTCAGAGACTCTGAGTGAGGGTGCTCCGGTGGCGATGCCCACTCCTCCCCGCTGGGCCTGTGGGCGTTCTTCTTTCCTCCCAGTTTCCTGGGTGCGGCTTCTAGAGCCGGCAGCTAGGCGGAGAAGAAAGTGCTCAGGGAGGCAGGAGGTCTGTTCTCCTGCCTTGGCTGCTCCAGAAGCTGCGAGTCCCCTGAGAACCTCCTCACCTGCTCAGACGGCCTTTGTAAGGGCCCAGGGAACTCAAGGTGCCTTTGCACCCAAGAGCCGAGCAGGCTACATCTCTAACCATTCAGCCAGCCCCTTTCTGTCACTGCATGTGTGTGGTTGCTTTACTTTTAACTATTCGGATAATCCCATCAAATATTATTTACCGTGTCCAGCCCTGAGCTTCGTGCTGTGGGGTTATAAAAGAAGTAGCCCACGGCCGCTGCTGGTTTGGTTCAGAGGTCGTCATCTTGCTCTGGCCATGCTTGCCCCTTTTGTTTGGAGAGCTGCTGAAGGCTTTGATCCAGGGCGCTCTGGTCACATAATGTGCAATGTAGTTTTAGGGGGCACCCTTGCCTAGATGACAACGTGGAAGGTGCTCTCGGGAATCATGCAATGCAGTGGGCACTGGCCGGCAGCCTCATTTTTCTAAAATACTGAACTTCCCTTGTTACTTCTCCATTTAAAGTCCTTTCGAGGGCACCCCAGTGTCTGCAAGATTCAACCTGAGATCACATAAAGTGTTCCAGACCTGGCCCTCACCTTCTTCTCCATCATCTCCCATCCTCTGCACTGGCCCCAGCCCTGTCCTCCGGCCACCCCAAACTCAGCAGTTTCCAGGTGCTGGCTGCCCCGAATGTCCTTTCTTGCCCTGTGCGTTTGTCATTTCCCCCCACCCCTCAATCTCCTCCTCCTTTCCCTTGCCCACCAAGCCTCCTCCCTAAGCGCTGTGCCTGCATCACCCTCTAATATATCTACCCAAAGCAGTACTGCAAGCGTGCGCTTACAAACATGATTTTTACTGGAACTTGATGAGCCCGTGGGAGGGGATTGCACCGTCATCATCCCTTTATCCTCTGTACTGGCACAATATGTGACCCTGAATAGCATGCGAGAAATACCTGGAGTCCACCTGGAGAGCCATATACACTAGGAGAGATATAACACACCTGGAGAGCCATGCACACCTGGAGAAATATAACATACCTGGAGAACCTTGCACACCTGGAGTGATATGACACACCTGGAGAGACACACATACCTGGAAAGATGTTGTCATAGGACACTTGCACACTATGCCATGCGCTGTGGGCATTAAGGTTACTCAGAGAGGAAAGGGTGTAGCACGAGTATTGGGGGGTATTTCTGGTGTATTCTAGAGCTTAGAGGAACCTGAGCCATCACTTAGCTCCACTGGCCTGCTCACAGGTAGAGAACCTGAGGTCCAGAAGAGAGAGACCTACCTGAGGTCACTTTGAGAGGTGGCTGCAGAGTGAGAAATAACATCGAGGTCCCCTGATTCCAAGTCCTGTTTTGTTTTGCTTTAAAGAAAAACACATCAAGCTGGAAGTAGCAGGCATTTTGATGTTTTCCTATAAATAATTTAGGAGAGGGGAATAAAACAAAACAGAACTTCTTGACTAAATATTGATGCTGTAGCTGCTACTTAGAGAAGACTGCATGTGATGTTTTCAATTAGACTCTCTTTATTTGCCTTTAGAAGGCAGTGTTTTTAAAGGACAGGAATGTAGTGTGTCACCAACACTGACAGCTCCGTAGTCACATTGTGCCTCTAAAGGCATCGGGGAGAGATACTAATCTATCAGCACAAGCCTCGCAAGGAGCATTTCGCTGATTTCAGAGGATCCCGGCAGGGACTGCTGCTTTGGCGTCGAGCAGAAGCATGCGCGTGCTCGCGGCCGGGGCGGCCAATCTGCCCGTGTGCTCTGGGCTTCCAGGTCACCCTTCACCGGGCCAGGTGGGGTTGTAGGGCGGCAGGTGGAGAGCCGAGCTCCGAGGTGAGCAGAGGGTGGATTTCAGCTGGAGGAGACCAGCAAAAGGCTGTCTCTGAGATCCGTCCAGGGACTAGAACATCTTGTGCTCACAGAGTGGCTGAGAAAAGTGCAATCTAACACCGGGCGAGCTTGCTACGTGCTAGGCCCCATGCTCAGGGCTCAGTGTGCAGTATCTCGTTTCTCACGACAGTCCTGAAAGCCAGTGGTATTCCCTGGCGTAGCGTTATAGGTTGAATTGTATCACCCGGAAAGATATATTGTGATCCTAACCCCTAGGACTTTACAATGTGAGCTTACTTGGAAACGGGGTCGGAGCCCTACAGATTTCAGGCTTTGGTCCCCACAATTGCAAGAGACAATTCCGTGGAATAAATCATATATATAACACACATACATACACATATGTACTATATATACATTATATGTTTGTCTATTATATATAACATGCATATGTATGTTACACATAGACATCATACATGTGCATATATTCTGTATGAATATACACATACATAGGCATACATTACATAACACACACACACAATTGGTTCTCTTCCTCTGAAGGACACTCACTGATCATTGGCTTTTGTAACTGGCCAGGGACTGCAATTGCTTTGGGCATAGCTGGACCCTCTGCCCCCAAGCTGGCATCAGGAATCTCTGCCTTGTTTCCGTCTTCCTGCCTCCCTCTAGATGAGCTTTATTTTCAGAGACGCTCTCCCTGCTTGCTGACGAAGACGGCCCTGGCAGCTCTAGGCTGCTTTCATAGCTAAGACCCAAGGCTTGTTGACATATTACTTCTGTGCTATGCCACATCCACCCTGCATTTGCGAAGCTGGTTTTTGGACATCAGTGTGGGAGTTAACATTTATTCCTATGCAATTGCATCACGTTGGATGGCTTGATATTTCCAGTCTCTTTGGGCTTTACAAGTTTCAATCTATTGAAGTCATTCTGGCTCTCTACCCCTGATATTATCTACAAATGTGGAAGCAGATTTCACCCACACCAAGCTCACTGATGCAAACATTAAAAAGTTAAAAGCTTTGTGGCAAGTCACCAGAAAACTTTTTCTTCCCCAACTCATTAACAATTCAATTATGAGAGTCATTGTCCAAGGCTTTGCCCAAGTCGAGACTCCTTGCTATGGCATTTCTCTGAGGAGCCAGACTGGTGTTGTAGTTATCAGGGAAATGTAGGAAGTCTGCCATCGGTTGTCTGGAGGGGGTCTCTGCTTGTTCCTGGTGGTCACCGTTTCTTTTCCCAAGTCCTCACAAGTCACCATTTTAACAGGATTGTTGCTTAGAATTTTTCCTGGAGTCCATGTTAAGCTCAATTTTCTAGAGTTTGGAGAATCTGCTTTCTAGTTTTTGAAAACGAGGATTTCCTGTGCCCATCTGCAGGCACCTGTTATTGTCACTAGCAATAACGACAGGTCACATGTAGGGGCATTTACTGTGTGAGTCACACAGAGTTAAATCTTTCATATGAACCACCTATTGAGTCTTCCATCATTATCCTTTTCTTCTACATGAGAAAATTTGAGCAATAGGTAAGTTAAGTAACACACTTCTTGTCAAGAATGAACAACTGGTCCAGGTGTCAAATACTACTGAGGACCAATAGGTTGAGAACGAATGAAATTATTTGGATTTTGGATTTGGCTACCTCTAAAAGAGCATTTCAAAAAAGTGATTGGGCAGAAGGCGTGTTATGGGGAGTTAGGGAATGGGTAGGAAGTAATGTTAGAGGGAAGAGACAATATACCACAAGTGTTTTGTAATGAGTGAAGACAAGTGATTGGCTGAGAACTAGAAGCAGGGAAGAGTCCAGGGAAAGATGTTTTACTAAAAGGCCAAGTAAGATAATATATATGAAAGCATCTTTTGTGGTGCTTGGCCCACAGTAGGTCTTAATTAATGTGACTTACTTTAAACGTAGGGAGAATGGGTCATATTTGAAAGCAGAAGAAGGAACTTGTTGAAAGGAAGAAAAGAAAGATGTTGAAAAAGAAAAAGATTGAGGAAGTATGGGTAGAAATAGGATAGAATAGATATGGTTTCAGGTTCAGGTAGTTATCTTTAAGAAACCAAGAAAATTCTTTGAATTGGAGGTAAGAAAGAAGGAAAGAGGAAGGAAGCAAGGTAACACTGAGGACCTACTTCATGCCAGGTGCTTTACAGACATCATCTCATTTAATCTTCACAACCATACAATGAATAAAGTATCACTGCACACATTTTAAAGATAGGAACACTGAAGGTCAGAGGGATTAGAGGACTTGCACAGGAATGCAGGACAAAGCCAGGATTTGAATCCTGACCTTTCGGGCTGCTAAAACCCAAATTCTCTTCCCTGCACTGCACTGCATGAGAAGTTTGCTATAGGACAGTCATATACCAAGGTGAACATGGAAGTCCATGAGAGACCAGGTGACCACATACCTTATCATTCAAACCAGAAACCTTTGGGAATAAAGGGGGCAGTAACATTAATTACACTGGGACAGTAGTGGAAATCATGACTCTTTTGGACAAATAGGGATGAATGAACAGCCAAAGATAGGGCTTTTTATATTGGATGCATCCTGCCTTTTGAAGATGTCTCAAGAGAGGAGTTTTTAGGAGGGAAGAAATGTAGAAGAGCCATGTTTGGGTAGTAAGCCAAGGTGTGATGCCAACTTGGCTAGGTTATGGTGTTCAGTTGTTTGATCAAGCAAGCACTGGCATGGTTGTTCCTGTGAGTGTATTTCATAGATGGATTTACATTTATACACAGTTGATTGCAGCTATGGCTGATTGTATCTACAATTGACAAAGGTGATCGCTCTCAGCAATAAGGGAAGGCTTCTCATCCAATCAATTGGAGGTCTTAAAGCCAGAACCAAGAATTTCAGTAGTCATAAAGAAGAATTTCTGTTTCTACTTCAGCCAGCCAGCTTCTCTTGGACAATTTCACTTCACTTCTTCACCTTCATTGGAGTTTCCAACTTGCAGTCTGCCCTGTGGAATTTGGACTTGTCAATCCTCATGGCCATGTGAGCCAATCCCTACAATACATATCTATATCTATCTATCTATCTATCTATCTATCTATCTATCTATCTATCTATCTATCAAACCTGTCCTGTTTCTTTAGAGAAGCCTAACTAATACCCACAGAGGGGAAGAAGGGCAAGTTAGGAATAGCCTTTAACCCTAACATTGCCCTGAAGCCTGGGACTAGAGAGGTTAGGGACTGGGTGTAAAAATCCAAGCAACCAGTCTTGGGAGGATGATCTGGGCCAGGGGCAGGAGCTGAGATGCTTGGACCATGGTGTCTGAGTGAGCTGAGACAGATGGTCCAGGGAGCTAGCAAAAGTATCAAATGAGGGACCCAGGCAAGGGAAGATATAAGAGGGCAAAGACGTAGCAAAGGGGGAGGCTGATGCAAAGATGATATGGTTCACCATTTCTTACAGAAAATTCCTTTCTTGCCTCCATCTCTTGCATAAGTAGTGTTACTAGATGATGCTTATAATGCTTTGTGTACAATAAAACTTCAATTAACCAATTGCTCAGGGGAATGGGGGTGTTGTGGTTAATTGAATTATCTGATTAACTGAGAGTTAATTAACCAGAAACCCTTTGTAATTCCAAGCCATGCTGTGAATATTTCAGCATACCCTACCTCTCCTCCCATGGTTAGGAAGGGGAAGGAGTCAAGGGAGAGGGGAAATGGAACCGACTTTTATGGAGGGTCTAATGTGCATTTGGTACCTTACCTAAATACAATTTTCTGGTTTAATTCTTGCACCTATTATGTGAAGCCAATATTATCCCATTTCATAGCTGATAAAATTGAGAAGTATCTTAACTATTACTGGATATTGCTTTGCTGATTGAGGACATGAAAGAGTCTCCAAGGCTTCTCTGGGATATCAATGCTAGAAGCAGATTGACTGGGGGCTTTGGAATGTCAACCCCAGGTATAAATCTTGGTCCTGACCCCAACTAGCTGTGTGACCTTGACAAAGCTCAAGAGTAGCATATCATGGTGGTTAAATGCATATGCTCTGAGTAAATCAAACTGAGCTCAAATTCTTGCTCCACTTCTTCCAGATTGTGTGATCTCAGGTGAAAAAGTTAACCTCTTTAAATTTCATCTTCATCTGCAAAACATAACATTACCTATTTTGTGATGTTTCTGGGGCTAGAGATGAGGCCTGGGTGAAATGTAGCTGTTATTGATATCATCAACAGGGCCCATGGGCCATGTTAGGGGAGCAGAACCGGAGAAGATTATGACAAAGCTGTAACAGAGAGGCCTGGATGTCATCTTAGGATGATCCCTGGATGTTTTCCCTCTATATTCAATCTCTGGTATTCATCTCACTTTCTTGTTCTTCCTTTCTCATCAGAGTATGCTGTGTAAAACCTGTTCTAGAAGGTACATATTTGCTAATTTTGGTTTACTGAGGTTTTACTGCCTTTGCACCCCCAACAGTAGAGAAGAAAACGCTGTGGAGCCCACAGGCATTGCTACCTACTAAATCAAGTGTTCGTTTGGCCAAGTCACCGATCTCTGCTGCCATCATATTTTCAGGGAATGAAAAGAACAGTTCTTTTTGCCCAGAATGCTAGATTTATATTGCTTTCACTTAGCAAGTGAATAATTGATAAGTTGGGGCATATTAACATTGAACAAAAGAGCCCAGTGGTACAAGTGTCCTGGGAAGGCTGCCTAAATCAATATACACTCATGAATTTTGAGTGCAAAAGGTTGAGCTGAGAAAGAACACAGATTTAGACACTCATTAATATTTGAAACACACTCTCCACACGAGAGGCTCGCAATAGCCCAAATGTTAATGGAAGGAGTTTCGGAGCAATGGCTTCTAAACAAATGTGAAAGCAAGAGATTTTTCCCCTCCAAAGATTTCACTAAAAAGAGAAAAAGAAAATGAAAAAAATCATCCTTGTTTCTGCTGTCAGAAGGCATCTATTAAAAGTCTAATTAGAGTATTTTTACCAATTAGACATAGCGATGCAACACTTGTCTGACTCAATGTTTCTAATTGCACAAAAAGAAAATGCATCTCCCTCTACAGTCAACCCAGATACGGGAACATGTTCCAGCCACTCCTTGGAGCTCCAGCCTCTCCACACAGGAGCCAGCCTTAAAATTTGATTAATCTAAACATTTTGTAAGGTGTCAAAAGAGGTTTCTTGTCTGATGCCTCATGGTCACCCAAACTGCCAGCCCAGCCGTGGCCAAAATAACATCATCATTCACAATTTGCTTTTGAAAGGCCTCCTGCTAGGTCCCCGATTTGAGCTATGAAACCTGGAAATTTTAAACCAATGGGAAAAATGCTTCCAGTTTTAATGATTCATTTAACCCAGAGTTGTGTTGGAAGCAGGAAAGCTGGAAAGTTGTCATTAGTGTGTGGTAACAGCTCACTGCTATGGGCACTGAAGATGTTTAGAGACCATGTGTCCACTGTTATTCTAGTTACCTAGTCAAGGAAACAATTCTCTGGGTGTAAAGGGCTCACCTTTCAGAAGACATTAAATAAAACCCCACAATTGGAAGAGGCCTGAGTGATCATTCGGTCCAGACTCCAGCTTCCCACACAAAACTGCAAACTGGGGAGTGGGTGTAGCACAGTGGTAGAGTGTCTGCTTCCCAAGAACGAGGTCCTGGGTTCAATCCCTGGTACCTCCTAAAAAAAACCCCCCAAAACTGCAATCTCCTCCAGCAAGACTCAGGCTTTGCTTGAATACCCCTGGTGCTGGTGGACTCACTCTCTTGCGATGCAGCACATTCCATCATAAAACAACTCCAACTTTTGGAATGTTTTTTATGTTGAGTTGAAACCTGCCTTCCTATACTGTATGTCCAAGAATATCAGTCCTAAGCCACACAGATGCAGCTTTCTGAGCACTATCTAAAACACAGTTAGGTTGCCAGGTTTGCTGTTCTCCCATGAAGCAGTTAATTTGGAGAATAATTCAGAGCATGTGCTGATTTCTGGGTTTTAGAGGCTAAAAGAAAAATTTGGCCCCTGCACCATACAGATGGTATTTATTCTTTTCTCTGGAATTCTCTCGCTGTATATCTTAAGGAATTAATGAACTTTCTCAATTGAGTTGTCCTAAGCACAACTTATTTTTGAAACCTCCCCTTCTGCCCATACAAATGGTTTCTGTTTTCCCTCCAATACCCTAATTAACAAGCATGTGAAAGGAAAACTACAGCTTTCAGACTTGCTGGAAAAGGACTGAGATACTTGAAAGGGGTTCACATTTAAAGATAAAAAAAACATCTGCCCCCAAATTCTGAGAGGTTTTTAACCAGGAGCATGCATTGCATTGAATGATTTGTTCCATCATGAGGGCAATCGCTCTGGCTTGGGTCTTTCCAAGACTCCTTTTAAGTAACCATTTGTTATTCTTATTCATACCTGCTGTTATTTTTACCTGCTACAGTGGAAAAGGCTGAGTTAAGCAAATCTGCATTTTATTCGTGGCTCTACCAATTTCTAGCTTTGATAACTTCAGCAAGTTGTAAAAGCCTTTTGAACCCCAGTTTCTTCATCTGCAAAACAGGGATAACAATTCCTAGCTCACAGTGTTATTATAAAGATAAAATGGCATAAAATAAATCAAGGGACTTAACACGGTATACTCGTTAACTGTTGCTAGATAACAAACCACCCCAAAACTCAGTGACTTAAACAAAGAAGTATATATTATTACTCACAGGTCTATGTGTAAGCTGGGAATTCTGCTAGTTTGGGCTAGGCGTGGCTGCTTAGCTATCCAGGAGGGCCCATTCACGAGTCTGGCGGTTGGCAAGTGGGCAGCTGGAGCTGCTGGGCCACACGCTCTCAGCTCCAGGTGGCTAGCTTGGGCTCATTCACACGGCAGGGGTCCTAAAGAGGAGCAGGAGCATTTCTTCCCCCAGACAAGCCAGAATTTAGTTTGTTTTTCTTTAAGCTTTCTATTTTGAAATGATTTCAAACGTAAAGGGCAGTTGCAAAAATAATACAAAACCCATACAGAGAATACAGAGAACTCCAACATGCCCCTCCAGGCACCCAGATCCAGCAATTTTAACATATTGCCACATTTGCTGCATCGTTCTATTGACCCATCTATCTATCAACCAATCTATTTATCTGTACCTATTTTCTGCACATTTGAGAGTATGTTGTACATGCTCCTTGAACCCATAATACTTCCATGTACAGTCCCTAAGAACAAGGATATTCACGTATGTAACCACCTAAAAAATAGTTATCAAGTTCAAGAACTTTAACAATAATATCATGCACAGCTTTTGAGGCTTATGCTTGAAGCTGGCACCATATCACTTCTACCCCGTTTTATTGGCCAAAGCAAGTCATTTAAAGGATGGGTGAAACAGATTCCAACTCCTACTGGGAGGAGCTGCAAAGTCACATTGCAAAGAGCAGAAGCTTTTGCTATCGACCTGCCCTCCCACTACCTGGTACATATTAAGTACTCCAAAACTGGCAGCTCTTAAAGACAACTCTCACAGACTGCAAATTGCAGGGATTAATCTTCTCCTTAGCCTCTTAGTGGAAACATTTAAAAATTGTGCTTTAGGAAGCCCCGATTTTAATCCCTTTATTGTTGACATCAGCAACACCTCGTTGTTATATATTTGCTAGAATCCAGGAAGGCTCTGGATCAAGCTGCTCACGGCAGGACGTGGGCACGTTTCTAGGTCATCCTTTGGGCAGAAGGAAGAGATGTCCTGGTCAGACCTGCTTCCCAGCCCTGCAAAGGAGGCAATGCTGGGACATCCTGGGAACGGGGACACTGCTGCACTTGACTCCTTCATGGCTACAAAAAAGTAGAGGCATAAAGGCTGCTTCCAGGTGGGGAGGAGACCACCTCTGACGGCTTTGCCCTGTTCTCCCCGGTTAGGGGTGGGGAACCCACAAGGCTGGCATCAACGTGCTCCCGACACAGCATTTGGTACTTCACATTTAATGCTTACCTTGGCCCTGTGGCTTCTTGATCATTTTCCCCATTTCCCCACTGCTGAAATGGACACTCTGATAGGGGATCTATAATTGGCAGAGCTATTGTTGAACACAGGAAAATGTGCCTCGAAAGCCTGTGCTTGCTCCTTCCCACCTCACCGTCCCGGAGTTCAGCGGTAAAGGAGGAGAAGTCACCTTTAGTAAATACCTACCACGTGTTAAACACGGACCTGAGCAGTTCACATCATTGTCGTATCTCATCCCGGCCACCCATGAAGAAACTCAGATTCAGAGAGCTTATGCAGCCTGTCTAAGGTGGCCCAGCCAGGAGGTGGCAGTGCCGAGATGAAAGCTCAGGTCTGTCTGATTCTTGCCCACCACTATACTACGAGACCATTCTAGAGCACCCCAAAAAAGAAGAGGCCCTCTACTAACCCCCTTCCCCTTGGAATATGAGCCAAGCCCCCATCCTAGGAAGGAGCCCCTGGAACAGTCTAAGAATCCCCAGTCACCCTTCCCGATGGCAGGTGCTCCGAGGTGGGAGAATTATCTGATAAATCGGGGCCACTGTCGACGGGGGCTCAGGGGGCACCTGGGCTGATTCCAGTTGCCCCAGGATGGAATGCGCTGGATGAAACGAGTCGCCCTGTGTCTAGGAGGAGTCGGAATGGAAGCACGAAGGTCAAATGAAACAGGCCTGCAAAATGGTTCTTGGTTCGTTCTGCCGCATTACGATATTCCCTTGATATTCTGGGCGATGTGCTTGTCTGCTTTCCGAGGGAGAGGCTGGGTGGGGTGGCAGGCACACCAGGGGGCTCAGTGGGAGCTGTTGAAGGAGGAATGGATGTAATTCTTGGGATTTAGTCACGTGGAGCAGGTTACAGTGACAGCAACTGAGCAAGAGTCGCTGCCTCCAGCCCCAGTGGCTCCCCTCGCCACAGCCCCTTCTGCCTCCTGCGAGTCCCCAGGTGGTTGCCCCGCCCGCCTCACACCAGCTGCTTCCCTCCCTCTGCCCACTCTGCTTCCTGGTTTGGGGGAGTTGTGGCCACTGTTGCTCTCAGCATCTGTTGCTCTCAGCATCTTGTTCCGGGGTCGGGGCACTGCTCTGCCCGCAGGGTCTCCCCCATGTCAAGGGACAGGTGCAGACCTGGGTGTCTGACACCAGAGCAACCCGGGTCCTTGGTTCTGCGAGCCAAGGCAGGGCTCCCCCCGGCGTGGGCCCCCCCGGCCACCTGGGAAGGCGGGCTCCCAGGGACTCAACCCTCTTCTCCTTGTGGGGGGCATCTGGGCTCCCCTCCCCTGCCATGGCGTTTCCTCCCCTCCCCCTTGTGCTTGGCTGCGTCTGACTCTCCATTCAATCATCCATCTCCTGGTCCCCCTGTGCGTCCCCAGAGGACAGGGGTCAGGACTCCGGCTGCTCCATATGCCTGGTGACCAGGCTCGTGTCCGTACCCCTGTGAAGAGAATGAACTAGATCTCCCTCCCCCATGGCCTTTGACCTGGGCCCCAGACCCCCAAATTCAGACTCTGCTAGAAACTCTCGTTCCACTTGTTTGAAATGAAGTCTCAGGAGAATTTGGAAGAATTTGGGGAAGGCGTGCTAGGGAAGGGGAGGTTGGGACGAGTCAGGGAGGGGCCTGGCTTTGCAGGTGGGGAAGGGACGGGCCAGCATGGGGCGGGAGGAGAAGCGCTGGGTGGGCCAAGGTCCAGACACGATGAGGCTGCCTGGAATCGAGGAGCAGCCTGGCGTGTGTGTCGGGATCAGGAAGGAGAAGCAAGGTTGCTAGGCAGCCGGTTGACAGAGCTTTGAATGCCGGGTGGCGCCGCTTTGAATGGCAGCAGCGAGCCACGGGAGGAGCTAAGTGAGCAGCTGCCTCCCTGCACATTTCAGCTGTGCCACAGCAGCGCTGCTTCACAATGCAGGGGGTGGGTGGGGGGCCATGGAAAACATGCACAGCCACGCAGTCCCGGAGGCCTCTGGACCTTTTGCCTCCTCTGCATACCTGGGTCTCCCTGCCTAAGGCCCCCCCACCCCAATCCTCCCTCCACTCTGCTCCCTGCTCTCCAGTTGCCTGTTCTCAGTACAACTTCTCTGCTTACGACCTTTTCCAGCTGGAGGAGAGTCCGCGGGTGCGTGGCGTTTGCATGGCGTTAGCAGCCTTGCTCTCTGGCCTCGGGCGCCTTGCCACCTTCCACTTTCCTGTGAGCTGGGAGCCCGGCCAGCCGGCCACGGTGAACCACCCTCTTCCCTAAACCATCTTTACACCTTTGCCCTTTTTTGCTTTTCTGCTTGAAATGCTCTTTATCATCTTGTAAAATCCTATTATCGGCTCAAAAGGTCCCTTCCTCTCTGTCACCTCTTGCAGGCAGAGCTGGCCTGTCCTCTGGGTCACGCCCTGCCCTCTGCTCACTCTGTCAGTCCCCTCTTCTCCTCCAGGCTCCACGGCCATGGCCAGCTGGGCCTGCCTTCCCTGGTAGACTCTCAGCTCCCCAAGGGCATCGTCTTCCCCCTTCTACATTCGTGCTGTGACCGGGCCTGCCGGAAGTGACAGGCAGCCCACAAGGAGGGTTTGACTTTGGACAGTGTAGAAGTGGTGGGGCTGGAGGGCAGTTGCTCTGGGAAAGAGAAAGACAAGCCAGTGGTTCCCTGTAGAGGTCCCAGCCTGGAGGCAACACATAGTAGGTGTCTCGGTGGTGTTGGCAGGTGGAAGGTAGCAAGCACCCCTGGCAGGGCCTCCTCCAATGTGCCCATGCTCCCCACTGATGCTCAGACAAGCTCAGAGGCGGCTCTTGGCTGAGCGTCCCCTTCTTGGCCTTGTTCATATTCTGATGCTGGGCTCAGTTCATTCCAATTATTTTCACAGCCCCAGAGGGCTGCTTGGGATGTGTAAATCCAGCTCTCCGGCTTCTTGCTTACCCCAAGCAGCTTCTCTGGGGGTGTCCTCTT
Source organism: Cabassous unicinctus (assembly GCA_029593785.1). Classification (NCBI taxonomy): domain Eukaryota; kingdom Metazoa; phylum Chordata; class Mammalia; order Cingulata; family Chlamyphoridae; genus Cabassous; species Cabassous unicinctus. The sequence continues at coordinate 41,197 of JAQZBX010006069.1, read as the reverse complement.
CCCTGTCTCAAATTTCTGTGTGCAGCCTCTTGAATTTCAAGACCACATTGCACTCCAGGCTGGGGTTTTTCGAATAAGGTAGATCCTTGCTAGTTGCCAGGATATGGGAGCCCCAAAAGGCAGTGTGGGGTCCGGCAGGGCTCACGAGCAGAAAGGCTGGCACTCATTGCCATGGGAACGTTGCAGGTCATTACTCGCTTTGTGTCCATTTCTTTATCTCAAAAATGGCGTAAACATTATACCTAACTCTGTGGGTTATTTCAGGATGGAACAAGATAATGAATGTAATGTGTTCAGTGCGGTGCCGGGTACAGAGCAAGCACTCAATGAAACTTGGCTGTCGTAATTACGAGTGTTGTTATTGCTTTTCTTTGTGTCACTGTTTTGGAGCATTTTGGAGCTGGATGGGACCTGGAGGTGATCTGGTTCAAATCTCTAGGCTGTAATGGGGAAAGCTGACATTTGCAGAGGGGAAAGACTTGCCACAATGGGAAAGCCAGCCTGCGAGAGCCAGATCAGAGCCCAGGTGTGCTGGGATCCAGTCCAGAGTTCTTTCCTTTCACACAGTGCTGGCTTTTTTGGAAGTCTGGTGATGACGGATTAGAGCAGTCAGGGGCTACAGTGCCATTGGGAGGTGGGTGTCAGCTGCATGGCCCTGGTGCCAAACACATGCTGCTGCTGCTTTCCCAAGCAAGACACTCTCGGTGTAGAGTGATTGGAGGTGAATCTGGACCCCATGGATTCTATCAACTCTCTTCACACATCTTTGTTCTCCTTGCATGAACATTGCCAAACAATGAACCGAGTTCAGGGAATTTTAAGCTAAAAAGGACCTTCTGGAAGATCAGGAAATGGAGACAGAAAAGTTAAATGTCTTGCTCAAGACCATGCAGCTCTTGAATCCATGAATCCTGCCCCTCAGTGGGGCTTTCCCCACCTCTTGTATGTCCTCAGGTAAGCTGAATTAACCCTTGCAGGACTTTGGCCTCTAGGGGAGAGCTTAGCCCTGGCTCCATCCTTGGCAAAGGGCAATACTGATTGCTCAGCTTTTGGGGACTGATCTGAATCCCTTCTCAAGGAAGGAGACAAGTGTGGACAGACACAGTGAGAAACGATGCCAAGGTCCAGGCAAGTGGGCTGTGTTTCAGGAGGCACAACCTCAGTGGAAAACCAGAGTTTTAGACAGAGATAGGACACGGCAGCCAGTTACCTGGTATGGGCCAGTTTAGTGGGGTAGGAGCAGAAGAAAAAAGGGAAGTCATGAATCCCCCTCTACTACCCGGATGACTATCAGCAGAGCTACTTCCATGCCTGACCTGATGGTGAGGCTGACACAGTCATGCTCTCCACGCTCCACTAGGACAGGGTTTGGGATTGGATGGGCAGTGGGTTATGTCCACAGTGACTCTAGTGGACATGGTGGGGAAGGCAGGGTCTCATGGAGGTGGTCTATGCCTTCAAATATGAGATATTTTCAAGCCCTGTAAGTCTGGACTTTCAAATAAGCATTATCTCATTTTACTCTCTGTATAATCAGAGATGTAAAATGGACCCATTTTATAGATGAGGAAATTGAGATGTAGAGAAGTTATGCAGCTGGTTCACTGGCCAGCTTGGGACAAGAATCTCGGCATCCTGATTCCCAATTCAGAATCTTTTCAGTTACACTGAAAAGTTCTCTTTTCGGTTCTCTTATGGGAAGTCCTCCAATCTTGCCTGTTTTAGTATATTCCTTTAGCCAGAATGTTCTTGGGGGTGAACTCTCAACTCCTTACTGCAGTCCACAGCCTCTCCCTGTTCCTGGTCAACCTCTCCAGCCTCATCTCAATCACAGCTGGTTACCTTCCAGCCACACTAAACTATTTATGTAGATCCTCATCTATTCCAGACTCTTCTCTGCTTTCAGGCCTTTGCACATCCCTTTTCCTCCATGTGGGATGTCCTATTTCCTTCTCCATCAGCCAGACTCAACATCCCCTCCTGGGAGTTGTCCATCCTGGAATTCCTGAAGCTGCTGAGTTAGGTGCCCCTCCTGAAGAGGTTCTGTTGGAGTGAGAGCTGACGTTCCTGGATCTGGCCCATCAATCAGGTACCCTCAAGGGGGCCCAGAAACAGGCACAGCCAGGGAAGAACAGTCTAGGATATGCTAGCCCCATAGGCTTGAATCAGACATAATATAGGACAAAGAACAGGAAGCAGGAGCTACCTCCTTTCTTCTGGGACCTTGGGATTGCTGGACGGGCATTGTTATGTCAAGGACTGGTGTGTTCTAGAACCACTTCTTCAACCCCAGTGTCTCAGTCTCTCCTGGACATGTTCAGACCCCCTTAAGTAATGCCTTTAAAAGGCTTTGTGCACTTTAAAGCGGTGGTTTTATTTAATTTCAACAAAGTTGTCGTTGCAATTAGATCAGTCCAGATAATTAACTCCAATTTACTAGTTTGCAACTAGTAATTAATTACTAAAGTCTCCCGGGTGAGCCTTGGAAAGGAAAGTTGTTCCCCTGAGAATGGAGGCTCTATTGTGAAGGCTTGAAAACACGGCCACCTTTGGGAACGTACCGTTCTTGCGACTCATTGTGGCCCTGGTGGCTCTTACAACGGGCTGGTGACTTTGGGCAAGTCCCTCAACCCGCCCAGACCTCAGCTTTCTCTCCTGAAAAAGAGGAGCAGTTCCTGCCTCTTTTAGCTCATAACCAATCATCAGGAGAAACATGGGTTGGGATGCATCCCCTCTCTTCCCGCAAAGAAGAGAAACTGCTCCTGGGTGAGGCTGCAGATCGTTCACCTGCTTTACCACTGAGAATCTATCGGCTTTGAGCCAGTGGTGGGGCAACCATTTTCTTACGGACCCTACAAGAGGAATCTAGGAAGACTAAGAGCCAGACTCTGAGCTCAGCTGCCCTTAGATGTTGCTCCTGCTGCCTACGTCAGCTTTGTTTTGTGGATTTTTAGATTTTCAACTCAGCATGAAGTGACAATTTTTCCTAAACCTGGTCTCAAAGTCATTGGCAATTTCTCCTTTTTAGAAGTCTATATCTACTTGCAATTTTGCTTTAACACTTGAGGACTCATTCTTTTTCTTTAATCTTGAGCAGTAAATCTCAACCCTGGAAGCATATTAAAACCAGCCCCTGTGGCTTTGAACTTATAAAGAAATACTGATTGCCATTATAATGGAGTGGGGAAAGGTTGATATTTTCAATAGCTGCTGCTGAGTCAACTGGATATCCCTATTAAAAAATGAAACCTGACCCTTACCTCATACAATACCCCCAAATCAATTCCAGATGGAAAATAGTCCTAATTAAGGAAGGAGAAACATGTAGCTTCTGGAAAGTACTATAGGATCATCTTTATGGACTTGGGGTAGTCAAAGATGAAGTAGGACCCGAAAGGTACTTACCCTAAAGAAAAGGATGTATAAATTGAAGTTCACTAAAATTAAGGGGTTCTGCTTATCAAAAGACATGAATTCAGGAAGTGAAAAGGCAAGTCACAGAGTGAGAGAATATATATGCAATGCATGTATCCCAAAGGACTCCACCAACAAATATTTAAAAAACTCCACATCTGCACAAAAACACTGACATACCAATTTAAAAATGGGCAAAAAAGGTACTTTATAAAAAGAGACTACCCAAATGCCAGTAAGCATATGAAGAAGTGCTCAAAATCATTAGTCATCAGGATAATGCAAAATAAAGCCAGAATGTGATACCACTATATACCAATATTTACAAAATTCATGAGGATGTGGAGCAACTAGACTGTCATATACTGCTAGAGGGAAAATGAATTGATGCAAATCCTTTGAGTGTGGCGTTTTCTACTAAGAGATGAGCTGCATGTACACTATACCCCTCCAGTGCCAGTCCTGGATATATAGCTAAGAAAAATGCACATACAGGGGACTAAACAACATGTGCAAGAATGTTTATAGGAACATTATTAATTGTAGCCCCAAACTGTTCACCATTGGGAGAATGGATGAATTGTGGAATATAGAATGCAATACTATATAGCAATGAAAGTCAATCAGCTATTGCTATATACAATGACTTGGAGGAGTCTCAGGCATAGTGCTGAGCAAAAGAAACTAGACAAAACATGGAATACTCTATGATTCCTTTTATATGGCTGTCCATGTGCCAGTTAGGCCTTGAATCTCAACAGAGTTGCAGCACCTACTGTCCAGTTCATTGGACTTACCCAGAACAACAAACAAGGAAATGATGATGGACAATGACCATCCCTAGGAATGGAGAGAGTCTGCAAATGCAAACAACATAGTCCCATCCATCTGCTCCATGGGACCTAAGCCCCCTCTCAATTAGAGGCAGAGTGGGCATCACCATCCCAGAATCCTCAGGATTGGGGAAGGAACGATGGACTAAAGTAGACTTACTATTGTTCTATTACAGACATATTATTATTCTAGCAACAGGAGAACTTTTATCATTGATGTAGAGGCAGTGGCCACTGGAGGTTCTGAGGAGAGGGAAAAATAGGTGTAATATAGGGGCATTTTTCAGCACTTGGGAATTGTCCCGAATGACATTGCCATTACAGATACAGGCCATTATATATCTTGTCATAACTAACAAAATTGTGCGGGAGAGAGTATAAACTACAATGTAAACTATAATCCACACTTGGTGGCAATGCTCCAAAATGTGTTCATCAATTGTAACAAATGCACCACACTAATGAAGGATGTTGTCAATGTGGGAAAGTGTGGGAGGGGGAGGGAGTGAGAACCCCCTATATTTTTTTATGTAGCATTTATGTCATCTAAGTATCTTTAAAAAAAATTAAAAAGTATTTAAAAAAGAGCCTTTGGGAGAAGATGGAATCGTGGTTACTTTAGAGGTGTGGGTTAAGGATTGGGAGGGAACAGAAGGGAAGCTTTTGGAAAATGGATAATGTTCTATGTGGTGCTTTGGGTGGTGGGTTCACACTCTAAAAATTGTTATTGAGCCGCACTTTGAAGATCTGTGTCATTCATTGTATGCATGCTAGTCTTCAATATAAAAGTTTACTAAAAACCAAATTCCCTTGGGACTCCCTAGACCAACAATGAGAATGCAGGTTTTGTCCTGGGCCTGGATGCAGGTGCTTTCTCAAGTGGTGCCCGGCTTACTGCAGCCGGGTTGAGAATCACGAGCCAAGACCAAGAACAAATGTATTTCATGGAGCCATTTGTCCCAGGGGCACCTGCTATGGTGGCCTAGTTCAGTGTTGGTCATCTGCAGGAGCTTCACTGGTTCATCAGGTGGGAAACCCAGACCTTGGTCTGGTGGTCCTTTAACATGGCCAGTGATATCACTGGTGCCTGTCCATGGGGTCCATCATTTAGACAAGGATCTGGTAGCTCTTTGTCATTCTAAGTGTCTTCCCTAAGGCCACTTGGCTGAGAAAGAGAAGGATTTGAACCAAAAGATGATTGGCCCAAAGCCTTATGTAATGGAAGGAATAGAAAGATGGTTAATTTATAGGATGGGAATGATAGGTGAGGAGGGAGCTTAAACTTGACTTTCTGATTTATACCTGGTTATACCTGATGCAAGACCTTCCTTTTTTTGAACTAGAGAGATTTTAGAAATATTTTTTAGTTTGAAATAATTTCAAACTTACAGGAAAGTTTCAAACATAATAACAAAATAATATGGAGAATTCCAACATATCCCCTACCTAGATAACCAGATACCCGGATTTACCAACTTTAATCATTTGCCACGTTTGTTATATCTTTCTAGCTATCTGTCTGTCGATATATCTTTCTATCATCTCTTTTCTAAACCTTTGAAAGTAGGTTGCAGACCCCATGCTCCTTTACCATTTAATATGTCCATACATATTTCCTAAGAACAAGATACTCACTTATATAACCACATTAAGTACAATTATCAAGTTCAAGACATTTAACATTGACATAAAGCTTGCAGTCATGCAGTCTATAATCCAATTTTTAAAATTGTCCTAGTAAAGTCCTTTTGGGTATTTTATCCTCCATTATGAGATCCAGTCCAGGATTTATTTGTCATCGTGTCTTTAGTCTCTCTCTTTCTTTTTGAAGTTGTGATAACATATATGCAACACAAAATTTCCCATCTCAACCACTCCCAAGCATACCATTGGAATAGAGAGATTTTGAATTTTATATTATACCATTATTGCTTTTTGGCTTCTTACCTCGAGTAGGGTGTTAGATCAAGCCTGTCTGGGGAGACCAATACACTGGAGGATGCGCTTTGCCTTGCTGTAACACCCTCTGCCACTGTTACTGATCTACAACCCTGCAGGAGAACTTGAGACTTGGGATCTTCCACAGAAAGGTGTTATGAGTTGAGATTAGTTAGCAAGTGGCAGAGTGAATGCATAAGCAGTGATTTTGCATAATTAGGCATGTGAAATCCCACTGGAGGTTGTTAAAACAGCAGACAGACTGTGGTAAACAGGAGGAAGGTAGGCTTTGAAAACCTGGCAAAGCCCTGTTTCAGACTTTTAAAAATTGGTTTCGTTAGTGCAAGCTATTTTTTAAATTCTACACGCATATTTTAAAGTTGTGTTATAATGATAAAGTTCCGCAGGTAATTGAACATCAGTTTACATCCTGCTGTAAACACGCCAGCAGCCAGATGTGATGGACAGCTTGCCCGGAGACCTGAACAGTTCTAGTGCATTTGGTACATTTGGATTCACGTGCATTATTTGGGTTTTAGGCTGGGGTAGCTTTTCTCACTTCCACGCTGGGTGGGCATATAGCCATGGTCCCCTGTTGCTCAGGAGACTATCCGTGAACTCCTTGTAACTCTGAGAGCTGCTCTGAAGGCTTTTTTCCTCATCTGCTTCCATTTCCTCCAGGAAATGGACCTGACCCCACTTTCCTTTCCAGCCTCAGATCTATCACTCTTAACTTTATTCCCCTTAGCAATCACCCCATTTCTAACCATGGCTGAACATGGCATGATTTCTGGAGTTACCCTGCCTTAGTGAAGCCTGAGCTATGTGCCTGGGGCTCCCTTCTTTTGACAGTCCCTGCATTGGTTCCCTAGAGTTGCCATAACCAAGTACCACAAACTGGGTGGCTTAAAACAACAGAAATTGATGGTTTCCCAGCTCTGGAGGCTAAAAGGCTGAAATCAGGGTGTCAGCAGGGTTGCGCTCCCTCAGAAGCCTGTAGGGAGAATCCTCCCTTGTCTCTTCTGGCTTCTGGCATTTGCTGGCATTGCTTGCCGTGCCTTGGCTTGTAGCTGCATCACTCCACTCCCTGCCTCTATTGTCACACGAACTTCTCCCTTGTGTTTGTCTCTGTGTCTCCTCTCCTTTCCTGCTAAGGACATCAGTCAGGCTGGATTAGGACCCTCCCTCATCTAGTTTGGCCCCATTTAGCTAATTCCACCTTCATAGGCCTGGGTTAAAGGAAGGCCACCTTCATGGGACCCGGGTTAAAACTTGAGCATGTTGTTTGAAGGAATGCAAGTCAATCCACAACCATCCTCAAATCTCCAGCCACCCACCAGAGTCCCATTTCTAGATGTTTTGACAGACGATGGATCTCTGCTAGTCCATCTGATTCAAAGCTGCTTCACTGTCTTTTACATATTTATTTCTAAACAACCTAGTCCCCCCCCCTTTTTTTTTTTGCCACGTATAGTAGAAGTTACTTCAAGCAAATGCCACCTAACCTGTTCACTGGATTAAAAATGCTTTCTACTTAATAATTATATTTTTTAATCCAGTGAATTGGTTAAGTATTGTTGAAAGAGGTTCTATTATAATTCTAAGTGCTCAGCTTCTATTAACTCATTGAATTCTCACAACAACTCTATAAGGTAGATACTATTTTTAAACCCATTTGATAGATGCAGGTACAGGCCCAGGGAATTTAAATCCTTGCTCAAGTTCATACACAAGTAAGTGGCAGAGTTGGGATTTGAACCCAGGCAGCCTGGTCCCAACATACTTGGTTTTACCCACTATGCTTTACTGTTTCTTGACTTTGGGAAACATACCCAAGTCATATGATATTGGTATCTTATAGCTCCCAAGCTCCTGTCTACTACACCAGGCACTGCTGCTCTCAGCTGAGTCAGATGCTCTTCAGGAATCAGTTGTATTTATGCCTCTTGCACATGTGATTATAAAATTTAATGAAGTAGCATATAAATGGATGCAACATGAGTGTACAAGAACAAATAGTTTGTATGTGAAAGAGAAATTGAATGGGAAAGTCTTAATAAAGGCAAGTTGTTAAAACATGTCAAATTGGGACAATCTTTCAACTGTGAAAGATTGGGGAGGATTGGGGAGCTTCAGATTTTTTTTTTTCCTGAAGCTTCTTAAGATAACTCTAACTGGAAATCATAGAAGATATTTTATGGGTAGGGTTACCAGATCTCTTTTTGCCTATTGCTCTACTAAACTATTCATTCATACTCTGAAGTATCCTAGTCCCATTATAAAGTATATGATCACTCTAATTATGGATGTGGGTTAAGGCAAGACTGAAGGGGCAACATCATTAACCAGTAGACCCTTTTCAAATAAAAGCCCTTAACTTTTCATTAAAAGTCGGACTGTTATAGGGAGCTAATACCAGTCTCTGAAAGTGAAACATGGAGACTTCCCAATACATTGAGAATCTGAGCTTCAAATAAGACCCTGCTAAGGACTGTGCTTGCATCAGAACCATTTAGGAAGCTCCCTGCTGGGGTGAGACAGGGACTGAGAGTCTCAAACTTTTTCATGCATGGGAAAATCAGATTCCTGCACTTGAAGCAGCTTCAGGATCGAAGAATCTGCCCTGGGCTCCAACAAGCTGCCGTGATAGTCACTCCCCCATCACCCTGGATTCTTGGAAGGCCACCAGAGCAAACGTTAACTCAACTTAGTGTATATCTTGGCTTTGATTCAGGTTTAATGGGTAGCACATTGGTATTCATACAGTTTTGGTTGGAACCGGGTAATCATTATATTGTTTTAATTCTTTAGTTGGAACCATTATTCAGTAAATGTACTAGCTGGGTCAATCTGGAGTTTGTCACATTTGTTCATTTTGTTGTGTGGTTTAATTCTGAAAAGCAGTCTCTTGCTCAGGTCTCCTATTTCTGTTGAGAAATAAGATTTCTTAAGGATGAACATCTGTTGAATGTTTATATATTCCAGGAATGGAGCTGGATAATTTGAGTCCAACATCTCATTTAATCATCAATGAATCCTGGAGATGAGAATTTTTTGTCTTCAATTTACCGATGAGACTAAAGCTCAGAGACAAATCACTTGCCCAGTGACACATAGTTAGCAGGTGGAAGAACCACGACCAGGTCCAGGTCTTCCTACTTCCAAGCCTTATGCTCCTGCTTCTTCTGTTACATTTCCTCCTGACACAAGCTATATTGATTGCCATGAGAGAATGCTATTGATTGATAATAAAAGCAGTTGTAGTATAATTATGTTGCCAGCTGGCTTTTGGGCCTCCCTCCACACACTGTACACTTCTTCACGGCCCGTCATTGTGCCCTGTCTCTCCATGGTCAGCTCCCTCTTTCCTTGGGAGCAGTGACTGCCTCGGTGGCCCTCAGCGCTTCCATATTAAGTGTTGACTCCAAGCAAGAGCATCAGAACTTCATTTACCTCTGAGTGGGTCAGCAGGGGCTTTGGAGGACAAACGTCTTCATTGGGTGTGTGGTCAGACCAGCTCGGGGTAGAGTCTTGCTCTTCTGTAACATAAAACCATCACCCAAAATTACTCTCTTGGATCTTTTTCAGGACTTCCTTGAGACATCTTGTTTTCTGGAGGTGTTGGGGATTGAATCATGGCCCCCGCAAAAGACATGTTCAATTCTAAACCTGCATTCCTGTGGGTGTGAACCCATTTGTGAATAGGACTTTGAAAATGCTATTATTAGTTAAGGTGGGGACTCACTTGTGAGTAGGATCTTCAAATATCCTGTTTAGATGAGGCCAAAGTGAATCAGGGTGGGCCTTAGCCCATATGACTGAAGTCATATGCAAAGGAATAGAAATTTGGATGAAGTCAGTTGAAGCCAGAAGCTAGCAAAAACCAGAGGAGCAGACACAAAGAGAGGGAACTCATCATGTGACAGGGGCTTGCAGGAACGCTTCTGACTCTGGAAGAAAGCAAGCCCTGCCAATACCTTGATGTTGGACTTTAGCCTCCAAAACTGTGAGGCAAAAAGATTCCTGTTCTTTAAGCCAAACCATTTTGCAGTATTTGTCATAGCAGCCCTGGCAAACTAAGACACCTGGGATCCCTTATATGTACCCACTGACTTGGCTTTAGTATTCAATATCTGCAGCTGGAGCTAAATTCACATTTGTCTGTGATGGGGATTTGAGATATGCTGTCAGTGCTGGCTCCTCCCCTATAGCCCAGTCCTCACTGGCACTCTTCCCAAGTTCAAAATTCACCTTGTGCTTTTCCATGCTCCTATTTCCCAGCCAGCTTAATATTAGATGGACTCGCTAAAAAAAGATTCTTCATGGAACTCCAAAATTCCAACCCTAAAGTTCAGCACAGGAACCCTCTGAGTGGGTATTGCCTCAAACAGAACCTTAGCTCTGAAGCACAAAACCCTAGAGCGGATTTCCCATTCAATAAGGATATTATGAGTGTCAGCGTCTGGCATCACAATTTCTCCTTGGAAGGAGACTCGGATGGGCTTTTTTTTCAATAAATAGAATTTAGAGCAAGATGATTTGTGTAATTGTTTCTTAATAGTATTACTCATTGCCCAGGGGCAAAACACAAAAATCCCTTGGCTGTACCAAAGGAAACCTGATGAGTTGAACTTCTGGGTGAAAAACAATGCATGTGGCAAATAAAACCCTGGGAAAATGGGAGCCCTCCAATTTTCTTGGGGGTGGGATAGCAAGATCTCTATATTACTCTCCAGCTCTAATATCCTACAATTCTATCATTTGCCGTTTCTTTGTATATATTTGTATGTCTGGTGCAGTCATATTACAGTCATACGTATTCTCACTTCCATGGCATAAATCACGTGACATCTTCTGGGAAATAGGTGAACTGATTTAAGATTCCATTCATAAGTGATTTTTGAAGCACCTATATTTTAGAGCTAACAAACGCATAAGGTCCTGGTTGCAGGTAGTATTCACATTCTCTGACTAGTGTTGTGCCTATCTGACTAGGACAACCATAATTGCCCAGTTCATGGACTAGTTCAAGTCCCCCCCTACTCTTTGAAGTTACCCCTAACCTTAACAACCCAGTGAACATACTCAACCTGTAACCTGTAATATTTACAGTGTTTTTCAGAATGCTCTTCCTTAATTATTTGTAACCTCAATGAGGGCAGGGTCCCACTCCTCCATATCCCATAAAGCTGGACCCATTGTTGATGGCCAGTAGTTATTTGGGGATAGACTCATTTGGAAAGAGGAACAGGGAAACAAAATGGAGGGAAAGATTTGCTGGGGATGTTTACTTTCAGAATTACATTGCCAGTCTAGATGACATGGTCTCTCAGTGGCCATCCTGATCCACTTTTAAATGTTTACCCCCTGCCACATGAAGCACCACTTGAGAGAAATCGCTCTATCCTTTCACGCTTCAGACTCTTGGTTCTGAACTGCCCATGCCTCCTTGTTTGCACTGTGCTCCATTATGTCCTCTCTTTCCCTGGCTTCTGATATTGAAGTTCCCTCTTTCTTTTCTAGCCTTTCTCTTTTCCTAGGGCTTTATGCTCAGCCTCGGCCTTCTATAAATCATTGTTCCTCTTTTCCCAGAATGCTCTTGACTCCAGAATGCTTTTATCTGCTTAAGGTAAACACCCCTCCCATCTCAGTCTAGTTCTTGGATCTTCTACCTCCTTTTCCTTTCTGGACCCACCATGTGGGTAGCCTTTTCACTGAGCTAACACAGCCCTTGGTGCATGACCTAAGGACACTGAGAACACATTTTGGAAATATTCAGTGTGGCAATCTCTTTGATTATGGATCAAAGGAGATTTGACTCTGAAGGGAGGCCTGTGGCAATTTCCACAAAGAACCTTGGAATCACACACCAGTCACGGGGTTGCCTGTGTTGGATATGTCCTAAATAGTACTCATGGCCTCTTAGATGAACCATTGCATTCTTGGAAGGGTCGCCATTTTTGTTCAATTTTTCTCCTGCTTTTGGCTCAATCTGCAATATAAAAGAAATCACACAGAGGTGTGCTCTGTCATTGGCCAGACAAAAGGATATCAGTAGAGGCAAAATGCTAGATAAAAATCTCAGTACCATCATTTGGAGACCATTGGTATTGAGTTAGAATGGTGATGGTGGGCAAATAGTCTTTTCCCTTATAGTAGGTAAGAATACACTTTTATACTGGAAAACTTCAGTGCATATACCACTTCAAAATTTGAAAACTATCATTTTCTTGCTTGCACAAATTCTGTGTTTAGGCAACATAAGGAAAGACATTCAGATTTCTCTACTGTTATAGAAAAACAAGTATACCAAGTACACAGGGGATCCAGCCATAACACCTGGTCGGAGGTCCTCCATCCATTCCAGTTTTCCAATATAAATCCTGTTCCTCCTGCATGTGGTCTCTAGTAAAACACTCATTTTACACTTGGGATTGGGGAAGGGCCAGGGTTTCCCTCTCTTGGTCTTTATACATCTCCAAGGGTCACTTAGATGGAAACAATCCCAACCACCTGTCCAGAGCTCTAAACTTTGAAAGTACTTTCACATATATGACCTCATCCCATCCTCACAGTTGCTCCATGGGAAAGCCATTGATCATTCCCATGAACGAATGGGAGGACCGAGGTTCTGAAAGATTAAGTGGCTTGTCCAAATTGTATGACTCATACTAGGATTTAGCTCTTTTCATTTCCTCATCATGTCTCTCCAGAGATGATACATCTGAGCCCCCTGTGTAACAAAAAGCAGATAAAATACAGGAACTCCAAGTACGGGGCTTGGGTATTCTAAGGAGCAATCAGATGATAAAACCCAGGGGTCAGGCAGGTGTCCTGGCCCAAGCCCAGGTTAAACTAGCTGCCGCCATCCTGGAAGGCCTTACAATTCCCAGAATTGTGCTTCCCACCTTTGACCTTAGTTTTATCCAGCAGCTCTTGAGCTGGTGAAATCCTTACCACTAAGATCTTACCACTTTTACCTGTCTGGCATGGGTGCAAGCAGTCAAAGGAACAGGCAAAGATGGCCAGAGGAGAAACAGAAGCCTTGGTGACATGGTGTCAGAGATGAGAAATGGAAGAAGGCTCAGCAGGGCCAATTTTTGTGGCAACTGGGACCCAGAGAAGCCCAGAGTGAAAAAGAGGAATTAGTTCTTTTATCCCAATCTGGGGAATTTGGGTAGCTTATGGGGTTGGCTAATGATTTTCCTTGTAGTGAGTCTCTAATCCGTCTCTTCTGCTTCTTAATTCAAACCTGGTCTCTTTTGCCCAGACCACTGTTAACAGCTTTCCACTGGGCTTGCTGCTTCTGGTCTCTCTCCTCCAAGTTATCTGCCCAGGTTACCCTGGTGGAAGCCAGGCTGCTCTCCTCCACAACACTCTTTGGTCCATCTTTTTAGTCCACATCTTTAATCTGTGTTTTGGATTGAATTGTGTCTCCCAGAAAGATATGTTCAAATCCTAATGTCTGGTCCTGTGAATTTGATCCTATTTGGAAATAGTATCTGTGGACATGTTACTAGTTAAGATAAGGCCAAACCGGATGAGGGGGGGGATGCTGATCCAATAGGACTGCTGTCCTTATAAGAAGAGAAAATTTGGGTGCAGACAGACAGGAAGAGAGAGTAGACAGCCATGTGATGGAGGCAGAGATTGAGCTATGGCACAAGCCGAAGAACGCCATGGATTGCTGGCAAACTGCCTCCAGAACAGGCTTTAGAGGAAGCATGACCCTGCTGACAGCTTGGTTTTGGGCTTCTGGCCTCCAGAACTATTAGACAATTAATGCCTATTGTTTGATGCTACCCCGTTTGTGGTTCTTCGTTACGCAGCACCAGGAAATGAAGACAGCCTGACCCGAAATGGCTTCCATGATTCCATCTCTAACATTATCATTTGCTGAATCCTGCCTTCTTGTGGCCCATGTTTAACCATGATGTGCACTTTCAAGCTTTCACACTTTGCTGGAGATATGCAAGTTCTGCCTGCCACTCCCATTTATCAGCTCCTTAGCTGGATAACCGGTTCATCTTTAAAAGTTCAGCTCAGTCTTCCAGGAGGTGCTTCCCAGCTTCTCACTGGGGGTGGGCTCCCTCTCCTCTTTCTCCTTCTAGATTATATGTTTATTAAATCTTCGGTTCCTCGCAGAGCTATGAGATATAGTTCAGTCAGTGTTTTTGGCTTAAACGGCACCAAGACCCATTGTGCTGGCTTGAGGCAGAGGGCTTGTGAGGTACCTGTATGCAGGGGAAAGAATTCAGGCCTCCTGAAGAACTGTGCCCCAGGGATTCTTTTGGGCAGAGCCTACAGATCCTGGGAATCATTGTTCAAAGATTGCCATTCCTGTCTGGGGGCATGTGTGAGCACTGCACACTATGAGGGGATTTTTTTTTTTTTTCTATTTCTGGGGATAATGGATGCATTCCCTGTAAATGGATGCTGGGGTCCAATACACATCAGGGGGAGAAAGAGCCCAAGGGGAGGGAGCGGAAGGATGTACCATCTGAGTTGGTTAAACACCGACACCTGCACCGACTTAATTGGATTTTATTCTATTTGATCTTGGATAAAGAGGATTTTTGAGAGTCCATTTTCTCCTTCTTAAGTGTTCTTGCTGAAAAAAAACAAAACAAAACCAAACCTATGCTAAGGTTTGCTGCTCCCAGATCATTGCTAGCCAAGCTCACTACACATGGGGGCAGTAGCACACCACCGTCTACTCAGAGCACCCTCGGGAGCTGATTTATGAATCTGGCGCATACACCGGGAATTTTAACTCGAGTTAGATATTTTCCATTTCATATATATTGGTGAGAAATATCACTTAAGACAAAGTTGGAAATAAATTAAGCAGGGAACCACATAAAGAGGTTTATATTTGCTTTTCTGCCATAGTCTGTGAATTTTTATGCTTTGAATGTTTTCAGACTGGATCACAAACCTCCAGTTGGAAATTGATTGTGCCATAAGGCTGTTACCATCAACTTGAGGGTGTTTCCAGGAATTCCGGGTCAATATGGAAAACCTCACTTGTCAGCTAATGGCTTTCAAATACCTAGAATGTGCCAGGCCTTGTGCTGTGGATAGGTCCTCCACGTTACTCAATTCACCAATCTGGTAAATTCACATCGTTATTCTTATATATCAGCAGAAGAATCAGGAGTAGAGGGATTAGGGGAATCACCCAAGGTTATACAGCTCTGGAGATAAAGGAACTTCAATGTAAGTTCCTGAAGGCAGGAAAGATGTTTCTCTTGTTCATTAACACCCTGGGTGGTGCCAAGGCACATGGTAACACTTAATATTTGTTGAGTAAGTAAAGGGCTGAGAGTGGCTGACTCCCAGTACAATTCTGCTACCATACTGTGCTATAAGAAGGGGGTTGGGAATTCTTCCAGTGTTCCTTGTGGATGCTTGATTGCTGTGTGCTTGGGTTTGAGAAGGAAGCTCCTCCCTCTAGGATTCTGCACTCTAGGTTCAGAAAACAAGAGAGAGCTATTGACACATACTAGGGTGATTTCTTGCTTAGCAAATTCACTATAAGGCAAAAGAAAGAAAACAGCCCAGGATGGATTGGGGGCATCAGATTCCATCCTAGTTAACTGGAATATGGAGCTCAGGAGCTGTTAGTTGCCTATGGGTTGGTTGTCCTTTGATCCTAGTCCATCCAAACTACAAAAGATTTCAGGAATGGGCAGGAAGGGGATATAACCCAATGGGGGCAGAGAACACTGAAGAGCAAATGATCTACTTGAGCCTGGGGAACCCTAAAGGGCTACTAATTCACACATAGTCGTCCATCCTGTCTGTCCCTCTGCCCTAAACTGGGATAAGAAACTTCAGCAAAGGTAGAAAGAGTCAAGGATGGTTGGTCCTAGAGCTCTAAGAGTGTGGAGATTCTGGGCACAGATCAGAAAGGGAATGGGAGGCTGTGAACCAGGGTTTCCCTTCATGTACTTCGGTGAGTTCAGAAATTTAACATGCTTGTGGTTGTTACCATCAACTGAGAGTTGTCCCACAGTACAAGCATCAAAACCTTTAACAGGAGACTGACCAGTTGCTTGTCTTAGGGAGAGCTGTAGAGACTGTCCCATTCCACAGGGAGGCTTAGGGAGGCCAGGACTCCACGGAGACATGGTGCAGGAAATTGATAAATGGAAGAGGCCAGAATAAAAAGAAAGGGAATGAATCCTTGCTGCCTTCAGCAGGAAGAGAGAGGACTCAGGTGCCAAGCCTAGGTTGGAGGACAACGCGGTGCTCCTGGATTCCATGATGGGTGTGCACGGTGACCCCAGGTGCAAGGTGAACTCACGAGCTGTTCAGATGTCAGCCGTTATTCATCAGGAAAGGCTAAAGCCTTATAAAATATCTAGGTTTGGGGGCCTCTTGGTAGAACCAGGATGGGTTCTGGCCAGGTTCTATTGTGTACAAAACAATTCAAGTTTCTTAGAAACTGGGTTGGGTTTGGGGAACAATATGTTAAGATCCAAGAAAGCTGGCCCTGGGCCCAGGACAGAGGCAAGGAAATGGCAACTCCCTCCATCCCTCTGTGCCCTTCTATTGCTATAGGCTGTGTTGACTCGTTCTTGCTCCCACACACTTTCGCTCTACGTAGTCTTGGCTTGCAGGGCCATGTTTCTGCCTCATGTTATCCATTGTCTTTCTCCCCAGTGTTCATTGGTTTAGTCTCTCCATGTTGCCAAGAGCAGAAGCCTGACTACCTTATGCAATGTTTCTTTGTATATCAGTCCCTGTCACGGGGGACTTGGACTGGTTTCCCTTGGGCAGGTGCCACTTCCAATCACATCAGCAGTATGAAGAGGGTGGAGGGTTAGTTCATGCATCTGCCTCAGCTCATCTTGGAACATCAGGGTTCCTTCTTTTGCTCTAGGCTGTGCTGATTGTAGTTCCTGCCCCACAATCTGGCACTGCCCACGGTTGCTGGTCCTGGTGGATGGCATGGCTCTGTAGGCCTTCTGCAGAAGGCAATGAAGAACACCTCCAATCCAGATTTAGAATATGCTTCTGAAATAATCATGGCTAATGTGACATTTTTGTGGGTTCACTGTGATCCTGAACCTGACATTGTTATAAAGGTTTTATCTGGAAATATGTTAAAAAGAGAAAGGCAACTTTCAAGCTTTCACTCAGCTTTCATCTGGACCAGGAAGTATAGACATTTGCCACCAGATGCAAAGCATGACTTTTCCCATAATGGGTTATTGTTGGCCACATATTGACATAAGGAGGGGTTGTATAGTGGGCAAAATGCTGTTAAAGAGAGGACATTTCATAGTTGCCTGGGGGCCTGCACACAGATGGCCTTACATTCCAGCATGTTACTGATTCATTCTGTCAGTGTGTTGCTCATGTTAGCAAAGAATGTCTCCACACACATGGTTGCTCCACCTGCAAACCCTAGACCCAATCTCCACTTTAGTCTCCCTCCCTCACTCCCCATAGCCATCGATCACCAAGTTTTGTTCATTTCGCTTTTGAAATGCTTCTTGAATTTGTGCTTGCTCAAGGTCTTCCTGTGAGCCAGTTTTCTCTGGCCCAAGTGGAGGTGAGGAAGGTAGCACTCCACTTGTTGCCTCCCTTGCTCCCCGAAGTGGCCTGGGGGGCTTTGGCTTCATGAAGCACAGTTTGAAGGTACTGGCCTACAGGAGTCAAGTCCAACTCTTTAGCCTGGTCTTTAGCTAGATCAGGCCCCTGCTGGCCTCTCCAGCACATCTTCTGCCATGGACACGCTTCCATTTTGCACATGCTATTTCCTCCACCTAGAAGGCTCTCTCATACCCAAACCATGCTAGAAGTTGTCTTCCATCCTTCAAGATGAGATCAAATGTCACCTTGTTTATGAAACCCATCTTAACTCTGTGAGCAGAATTCGCCAATCAGTCCTCTGTCTCCCATGCCACTTATCTCATTGTGTTGTCATTACTAACATTCCTAGCTTTCCATCTTCCTCCCTTGACAGCAAAGGTCCTCCCTGGAAAGCCAGAGCTCTGTTTCTCCAGTGCCTAGAAGAGTTCCTGACACTCAGTAAGCACACGTTACAATTTCTGGAATAAGCAATGAGTATACTATGTGTATACTATGTGTATACTATGTGTGACTGAGTATGACTACATTCTCAAAATATTGGTCTGCAAGACAACCACAGATCCCTTAGTCTTGAAAGTTTATCTAGATTATTTGACTTAATTCTTTAATACCACATCATCAGGTAATTCTGTGTGAGAAGACCACTGTAATTTAACAAATACATTGCTGAATTTCACCTCCACCACAGTGTGGAGAGTTTGGAGTCCTTTAATGCATGTACATTTAGAGAGATGTTAGAAGATTAGCATTCTTGTAATGAACAGGAGAGAAACATTCATCAAAATTGTTAAAGTGCTATCAGTAGAGCATCTCCAACCAAAGACCTTCAGTCAATGGAAGTGAGAGATGGCAGATTTCACAGGTTGGTCATGGGGAGCCTTGTTAATTTCACAGTTTATAAAAGATTAATGGAAATAAGCTACAGCTACAGCTACTAATTGCCAAGAATGCTTTGTCTAAAATACAATTCAGAAGAAAATAGACATGAGAATGTAACATTTTCTTTGGAAACAGGGTTGATCTCTATATTTGACTTCAAAAAACAATGGGAATTCCTATCCAGAGGGACTTAAACCTCAGATCTAGAATGTGGGTCAGCAAACCAACAACTCCCTATCTTATTGGGGGCCCAGGTGGGAGATTCTGCTTTTGCGGTCTCTCTGAATCACGGTATACAAGATGACTCCAATTCCTTAACATTTTTGAAATACATTGGTCACCTCTGCCTGGCTCATTTCTGGTTCTGAGCCAAGAGAGCATACCTCTCAGGAAGCATCTGGAGCCAGAGGTCCCAGGCCTGTCCAGGATTGTGAGTGCCATTTTTTAATGGACATTGAGATATTTATTTGGGGGGCATGTTGGCTGCCCTCTCTGCCCCTTTAAATGGAGGTGTCCCTCTCATATTCAATTCCACAAGCAGCTCATAAAAGACCAGTTATAGTCGATAGCCCCTATTTCTAAAATTTTCTCAGGATACTCCCCTACTTGGCCATTTAGACCTGGGTTCTTATCTTGGCTTGACCACTTATTAACTGCATGGCCATAGTCAAGTTGCTTTACCTTTTTGTGCCTCAGTTTTCTCAAGTGTAAAATGGGAATAACAATAGCACCTACTTTACAGATCTGTTGTGAGAATAATAAGAGATTATGCAGGTCAAGTTCTTGGAACTGTGCCTGGCATTCAGCACAGGTTTCCTCTACAGTGGGGGTTCTTAACTTTTTTGTTCCATGGATCCCTTTGCCAGTCAGGTGAAATGAATACTACTGTAATTTATTTATTGCATATATTCATAAGTGAAGGAAATGCTAGATTTCAGTTAAAGGTCAGAGAAAATAAAGATCAATTCAAGCTCACAGAACCCCTAGTTAAGAACTCCTGCTCTACAATTTATTGCATTGGATCTGAAACAGAGTAAAAGTACTCAATACATGGTGGATGTATGGATGAATGAATAAGTGAGTGATTTAGTTTAGATATCATGTCAGCAAGGGAAAGAGAGCCCCATTCTTGCAGAGGGACAGGCAGAAACCATCCTGATGCTGTTGACTGTGGGTTAACCCCAGAGAAATTGATCACTCTCTACTGGAAGCAGGATGGGCTCTGCGGATGATCAGGCAAGGCTGCACTGGGGGAAAGAGTGCTGTGGCAGTTTGGAATTTTTGTGGACCCTAGAAAATATTGTTCTTAAAGCTATTCCATTTCTGTGCATGTAAACCTATTGTAGGTGGGACCTTTCAATTAGATTCAGTTAAGAGACTTTGTTTTTGGTCAGATCACTTCAGTAAGGCATGACCCAGGGTGGGTCTTAATACTTTTCCAGGAGTCCTTTATAAATAGAGGAATAAAAAACTGCAGACACAGGGAAAAGGGCTGCAGAGACAGAGCGAAGTCTCCAGAAGCTGAAATCAATGATCCTGGGAGAGAGAAAAGCCACAGATGGAGCAGTCCAAAGCTGAAAGCATAGAGGCCCAGAGGAGAGGGTAGAGATGAATGGATGCCTCCATGTTCCTGATTGCCCACAGCTGCAGCTCAGGGACAAAGTAAGCCTGGAGGACAAGGAAGAGGCTGCCATTGTGCCCTGCCATGTACCTGATTGCCCACAGCTGCAGCTCGGTGGGAAAGCATCTCTGATGATGCCTGAATTTTGGACACTTTCATGGCCTCAGAACTGTAAACTCAGAAGTTAATAAATTCCCATTGTAAAAGCCAACTCATTTCTGGTATATTGCATTGGCAACATTTAGAAAATGAAAACAGGTGCCTGGTGGCTCAGTGAGGCATGGACACCCATCTCACACATGGGCCATGACTGAGCTCCAGGTGGAGACCAAGCCCAGCACTTTCCCATTAGAAGTGATTGGTGCCTCCATGAATGAGGCAGAGAATTTAGCCTCCTTTTGTATTCTTTCTTTGCCTATATCCTTTTGGGATGATTTTGTGTCTAGAAATAAGATCTGGAATGATTTAAACTCTGGTACTTTATCTGAATGTAAATAATAAAAGTTAAGGGTATCTCCTGGTTCTCCTTTTCTGCCTTGAGAGAGTACCCTTGGGCATAAGGCTCAGAACCGAAAGATATGGGTTTGAATCCTGTGACTCACATCAACTTTTATAAACTTGGGTAAACCTTACCTCTCTAGCCTCAGATTTCCCTGTAATACTGAGATAAAAGTTCTCCTTTTAGAAAAATTGTGAGGATGAAGTGAAGGGCTGTCCTAATCACATAGATGAGAACGTAGTTTCTTTCTACACTTTAAAAAACATTTAAATTTGTCTCCTCAAATAGATCATGAATTCTTTCAGAGCAGGGAAAAATTTTTCTTTCTCTTTTGAATTTTTCACAGACTTGGGCATACGTTGTATACTGAATAAATACTTGTTTATAAATCCATTCCTTGCTAGTACATTGGTTACATCAATTTAACAAATAATCTATAGATTGAATCTCATTCCTTGAAATGTTACATCCAGGTACAGGAAAGCTCTGCAACTGGCTTAGAATAAATGGTAAATACCAAAGCCATTTGTTCATTCACTGTTTATTCATTCATTCAGTGAGCTCCATGGTATGATGGAAGCACACTCTGAATTAGGTGACCTCTGTGTTCTTGCCCCACAGCTCCTTACCTTGGAGCAAATCATTTCTGGGCATCAGTTTCCCCCTCTATAAAATGATGGGATTGGATTACATGAACAACTCAGTCCTTTCCAGTTCTGCATTCAACACAGTTTCTAATAATTCACTTGGAATCTGACATGCTTGAGTGGAATTGGACATGAACTGATATGTTGATATGCTGCTTCCCATTTGCTCCTTCTCAAGGAAGCTTCATGCATGTTATAGAAAGAACCTGGTACTCTCTGGTGTGGGGAGAATTTCTTTTCACATTATTAGTCAGGATCCAGTCAGGAGATAGGGACCACACTGACTCTTTGAATAGAGAAATTTTTAATTAAAGAACAGTTAAATAGTAGAAGGTACTTAACCATAAGAGGGGTGTGGTAGTTTGAGACTGTATGTACCCCAGAAAATCATGTTCTTGAAACTAAACCATTCCTGTGGGTGTGAACCTATTACCAGTGGAACTCTTGGATTAGATGATTTCAGTAAGGCATGACCTAGGGTAGGTCTTAATCCTCTCACTGGAGTCCTTTTAAAATAGAATGAATATGGAAAGAGGGGGCTGCAGAGACACAAAGGAGCTCATAGAGGAACTCCAGAAGCTGAAAGAGAGAGTCCTGGAAGCCAGAAGCTGAAATCAAAGGAATCCAGGAAAGAGGAAGCCAGAGACTGAAGCAACAAAACCTAGAAGAGAAGGGAGAGACCAGCAGATACCTCCATGTGCTCATCTTTGGGAAGACAGCATTGCCTGATGATGCCTTCATGTGGACACTTTCATGGCCTCAGAACTGTAAGCTTGCAAATGATTGAATCCCCATTGTAAAAGCCAACCCATTTCTGGTATATTGCCTTGGCAGCCTTTAGCAAACTAAAACAAGGGAATTAAAGAGGATTCTAAGAGTCTCTAGAAGTAGCAAGTACAAAAGGGCAGCTACTCCACCAGGATGAATCTGAAGGGAACTGAAGGCCAGGACAGAAGCCCCCTCCCCGATGCTGAGAGTCATACCTCTTCAAAGGTCATGGATTCCACAGGGTCAGGCAGCCAGAGGATGTGAGCAGATGTCTAACAATAGAAAAGGCTTGTCATTGCCAGAAGGTGTGGGTGGCTAGAGCTGTTTGGCATCAGCCACCAGTGGGGAAAGCATGGCAAGTAACCCAGGTGACTTGCATGCATATTTGAGCACTAAGTTAGCACTAAGTTTGAGCACTAAGTTAGCGCCACCCATCCATGATCATTGGAAAGATCACTGCAGTTGTATCAGAGATGCAGAGAGCTGTAGCATCATACAGACAACATAATTAACAAGTAAAAGGCAGGTGACATTAAGCAGAAGTCACAGGACTATAAAATAGGTTGAGCAAAGCTGATTCTCTAGATTGGCACTTGAGTAAGGGCATAAGCAAACACCAAGAGCTCTTTTAATAGTAATAAGGATCCTGAAGCATGAAACAGATATCTCAGAACAGAAGGCATGAGATGAACAATGTAAGATCTATTTCCTTAGCCACCATCTTATGACTAGCTTCTTAGCCAGGAGGGATCTGCTGCTAAAATCAGTGTATCCTTCATGTCTGTAGTACTGTCTGAAAGTCCATATTGAAAAATACATGGAGTTCTCATTCCCTGATTTGAGCTTGTTGGCTATATAAAGTCCTGTGATAAAGATTCTCTAAACTTACTGTGATTGGTGCTATTTGGGGAGGGGAACCCATGTTACCTGTTCCCTTAAGGTAAGAAGAGCAACATATGATGTAGTGCCGGGGTTCTTAACCAGGGATCTATGAGCTTGAATTGAAATTCAGAAAAACACTAGACTTGTGGGGATGTGTCGGTTCGGGTGTGATATATTTATTAAATAATACACAGTATAGTGTGGACTTAGTAAGGGGTCCGTGGTTTTCATCTGGTTGGCAAAGGGGTCCGTGGAACAAAAAGTTAAGAACCCCTGATGTAGTGTATAAGAACACAGACTCGAACCAGACTGCCTTTATTTGAATCTCAACTCTGCAACTGGCTGTGTGACCTTGGGAACATTTCCTAACTTTTCTGTTCCTCGATTTTCTCATTTATTAAAATGGGACAAACGATATTACATACTACATAAGATTGTTGTGAAGTTCGAATGACTTAATCTAGCAAAGGTCTTAGAATAGTGCCCAGCACAAGGTGAGAGCTTTGTCAGTGTTAGCTAATATTACTATAGAGGTGGGGACTTCCACTCCCCTTCTAACAAGGAGAGATTATTTGAATGAACACTCACACGTCTGTCACCTGTCCTTACACCTGCCGCCTTTAAGAGAGGAGGGTCAGTGAATTTGATTGTTGACAGTCAGCTATCCTTTGGGCCATGTCTTTACTAGGGGAGGGAGTTTATGGCAGAGATTGGTAAGCTGCTCACTGAACACGTTTCTTCCTTTTCCTATGTATATGACTTGAGTCTGTTCCTCAGCCTTCCTTGGAGTTAGGTGTGGCCAAGTAACTGCATTCAGCTGGTGGAAGGTGGATGCAAGTGGTACAAGTCACTCCAGTTCTGGCCCAAAACTTCTTTGCATGCAGTTTCCTGCTTTCCTGTTCTTTCTGATTAATGCATATGAGCACAGTGATCTGAAGCTACATATTCAAGATGGAAGGCATTTGGGAATCTGTATCACTATGGAGAAGGCCAGCTGTTAATCAGGGGTCCACAATGTGAGGGAAAAAAGGAAAAAGAGAACTTTATCCTGTTAAATGACTGAAATTTGGAATTTTTGCATTAGCATGCATTGCTCTACTGAGCCCAGTTTTATTTTGGCTCAAAAGCAGGAGGGGCATTCGATCCTCCTTTGTCCCTTTATGCCTCACGAGTAATAGTCACAGGTCCTCTGTGGCTTCCTGTTCCCCTGAGGTAAGCACCCTGGAATAAGAGCCAGGGTTGGTCTTTTAAGGACCTGATTACTTGACACCTCATGGCTGCTGTGCTAGTGGGGCCTGTATTGAGGGGACAGGGCTGCCATCTTCCATGCTGGCTTGATCAGTAAAGTCAGGTCTCCTCCCAGGTGGGTTCCACATTCACAACTTATTGCTCATTGTGTCGCGTACCTCTGGTACACCAGTTCACATTCTCTTGTCCTCTCCTCCAGTTTTAGCTGTAGCTGCTATGGAAATTTCCAGAGTCTGACAGCAGTTTACCTCAGGTGCCTGCAATGGTCCTTCATTTTCTACACCTAGGGTTTGTTATGACACCCCAGATGTTGGTAGGACCTCATTCATCAAGCATGTATGCATAGCCTGGAAATGGAGCAACACTCAACCAGTGGGTTTTGGAGCCAAGGGTAAGGACCTCCAGGTTGATCTTGGGTGGACAATTCTGAGATGCAGTCTATGTACTCCTCAGAAGGTCCCAGGTGGGACCGAGCTCCAGATGCACATAGCATGATCTCAGTAACGCACTCGGAGATGCATGTTGCATGTTTCTTATTTTCCTCACAGTCCCAGCCTCTCATTGCTCGCTGAGACCATCTTACAAATAAGCTGCCCACACCCAAGACCCAGTTTTTGGAGGGAATTCAAGCTAAGGCAGGCAGTGATTAAGAGATCCCCACTTTGGCCTTAAGGCTAGGCTGTACCTCAAGTTCAACTTTGCCTTGTGCTTTAGAAGTTACTGAGCACTTTAATGAAGCTTATCATTTGCTACCCTCTGCAATTCCTTGTGTCTTTTCCCCATTGATTATGCTCTGGTTATATTAGTCAGTGTTCTCCATAAATAAAAGATAAAAAATTTATTATAGGAATTGGCCTATGTGACTGTGGGGATTGGCACGTCTGGAACTCCATAGGGCAGGCAGCAAGCTGGTGGAAACCTCACAAAGGTGATTCTGAAATCTGGCATGTCCAAACTCTGTAGGGCAAGTTGCAAGCTGGAAACTCCAATGAAGGTAAAGTTTATTCCCCAGGAGAATCTGGCTGGCTGAAGAAAAGGCAGAAATTCTTCTTTCTGTCTTCTGAAATCCTCAGTTCTTGCTTTAAGACCTCCGGCTGATTGGATGAGGAGACTCCCTTCATTGCTGAGGACAATCTCTTCTGTTGATTGTAGATGCAATCAGCCGTGGATGCAATCAACTGACAAATGATGTAAATCCATTTACACAATTCCCTCACAGGAACAATCAGGCCAATGCTTGCTTGACCAGTTGGACACCATAAACTAGCCAAGTTGACACCTGAAACTAGCCATTCCACTGGTAGAGATGAGGGGCAGTCTGGCACTCCCCATAATCTCTAACAGATACTAAGCCTGGGCAAGCCCTAGAGACCTAAACCAGATGAATAACACCCCTCCAAAGAATTCTAACTCAATATTTATTTCAGTCAAAGAGTTTATGCTATACATTATACATGGTGCAAAGGGGTATTCCATTGCACCAAAATACCACATAGAATTTAGCTACCATGTCTTGGCATGTCAATATAAAGAAATATTTTATTTCTCGCTAGGCCTATGGAAGTTGGAGTTACGGTGTAACATTCTTCAAGAACAGTGCCTGTCAATCTAGGTTCTTTGGATCCATGTATTGAATGTGGGACTTTGTTCCTTTATTTAAAAATCCTATTTTGTAATTAAATTGCAGCAAAGAATGATCTTTTACCCCATTATTGTCTGTCATGTGCCTCTTGCCAATTAGTGTGGTTGCACTTCATGGCTTAATTTAGTATCAGTTGTGAAAATTGAAGAAGTGTTGTACCATCTTTGAATCTTAATGCAATTTTGTTTCTCTGGGGTATTAAACCTTCTAACATCCTGGACTTTCTCTTCTTGGTAGAGAGTTTGTGGATTTTTAATTCAAACAAACTTAGCCCTTGTGCATAATCTTCCCTGTTTCTGTTGAAAGAAGAGCACCTATTCTTGTATTAGCCAACTTCCCGTGGAGGAGAAGAAACACTAACCACCGAACCATCTTTAAGAGAGAAAAATTACAGACCATCACAATGGTCCTTTGGTTCATGGCCAGATCAATGCTTCCTGAGATGTCTTCCTAGGTGAACTCATCAGGGCAGGAAGAACTTTTAGAGGATTTGTCCTGAGCTCAGGGCTTCATGCGTAGTTGGGGCTTAATAAATCTCTCTTTGGATATTGAGGGAATTTTCCCCCTTTACCATCAGGCCAGGCACCTTCCTGTGAATCTCTAAGAAGTGCCAATGTTGCATGACCTTCTCTCTGTTCCCTGAGAGCTTGCTTAGTGCCAGGTCCTGGGATCTCCCCAGCCCTCGGCATCCTGGGGAACCCCTGAGCATCCTGCAGAATTCTCTTATGCTCAAACCCCGGGGGCTCCTGGTATGAGTGGGAAAGAGCTCATACTTTCTTAGGAGACCCCACAGTTCATGAGCACATGATTGACTCAGCAGGAAAATACCTCCAACCGTCCCCAGAGAAGGAGGTGCTACCCTTTCAGCAAGGCCCTTCCATGAGGTTGAGGGGAAACTGGCTCCCCCTACTCACCATTGCTGGTCCTTGTGCAGACCTCCTGGAGTTTGTGTCCTGGAGACAGCACAGTTTGGCTTCAATTCACCCCTTTTCATTCTCTCCTCTCAAGGAGGGCTTGAGGGCTCAAGCCAAACCTGGCTGGTGACTTTTGCCTGTTCTCTCAGGCTGTGTCCTCGGTCAGCATCAATAGTGTTTCCTGGACTTGGACGCAGAAGTCTGTTTCCTCCATCCTTGGTCTAAACCCAGTGTGCTTGCTGAAAATGTAGACTGCTTCCAATACTCCTGCAAGCAGCTCCACAGACCTCCCTCGCCCTGCCTCTTGATTTGGAGCTGTGATACTGTTCCCAGCTTAACTGCCTGCTGACTCTCCAGTCTCTCCCACAATCTCTTTTCCCAAAAGAATGTATTCACTCATTGGTTTGTTCATCAAACATTCATGGACCACTGAGTTTTGTGGAGCCTGAGATGAGTCAGGCAAATGCCATGCCCTTGAGAGGTCCACAGTCCAGGGATTAAGAAAGACACACAAGCTGAACATTATAATCAGTGTGATGAGAACCATAAAGGTGGGAGGCCCAGGAGTCACTGGGGCAGAGGAGGGGCCTCTGGCCAGGGGTTCAGGGAAGCTCCTATTAGTGGAAGTGAGATTTAGAGGGTGGAGAATGTGTAAGAATTAATTAGTTGAAATGGTGGGATGGGGATGTGGGGTGGGTAAGGGCTCCTAGAGCATTTTCTTGTAGGACGTAAGGCTGGAGAGATGACAACAGTTAAGATTTGGAGGGCTTGAGTAAACATGAGAGGAGCTTGCATCCTAGAAAGAACTTGGACTGTCCTCTAGTCAGTGGGAAGATGGAATCTCTAGAAAACATCTGGTCTCTGGTTTGGAGACAGGATGAGAGGTGGGGTGGGGGGCGGGGAGACTGAATGTGGGTAGGTAGGTCTAGTGATGGAACACAAACCTCAGCAGAGCAGGGGAAGAAGACATTGAGAGAAGGTGTTAATTAAGGGGGCTAATTGGAGGGTGGGATTAATGGGGATTTTGGAGATCAATTGGATGTGGATAAGGGCTGAAGACGATGGAAGAACCTTCAGTGGACCTGAATTTGTGTTCATGTTTGAAACTCAAAAGGCTCTGGGATACCCACAATTACTTGCTGCATCCAATTCTTTCAGAGACTCTGCATTTGGGGAATCATCCTCCCTCCCCCCCAGACCCCACTGTCACCAACACTCTTCCTCAGCCCTTTTCTTAGACAAGTCTGTCTTCCCCCTGGACCAGCCTCAGAACTGCTCCCAACCTCCACCTACATGACAGCATCCTTTCTCCCTGCTTTGGCTCTGGCACACACTTCCCGCACATATATTGATCCTTGGCCTGATAGATACCCCTATATATATTAACAGTGACTTCATTCACCAAAAAAACAATTAGCACAAGAAGTCTGCATATTATTATGAGCCTCATTAATTTCACCGAGTTTATTTAAATGACAGCAGGATGTCAAGTCAATAATGATGACTAATTCATAAACATGTCTGATTACCTTAAAGCCCGCCCCAAGTGTATCTGGCTGGAGGAGAAGGCACACAAGCTGTGGGGAGAGGTGGATGGTTTCTGGTGAGAGCAGAAGTCTGGGGCCAAATGTGAGGAGCCCAAGGCCCCCTGTGCTAGGTAGATGAAAGGGTTAACTACAGGAGGTTTCTATTCAGTGGCCTTCCTTCAAGGAGACCCCGCCTCCCCAGAAGAATTCCCCTTACCCCTTGGGGGCTTCTTTCAGAAGCAATGTGGACTAGGTCAAAGAAGATGGGCTTTGGGAATCAGATCCACTTGGATTTGCCTTGGCTCCTGCACTGTCATCCATGTAACTGTGGGCAATCCACATAAGAAGTAGAGGGCATCAAACTCATCTTCTGGGAACCCAGTGAATTTCCAATGGGATGATGTGTTGGAAGGGCTTAGGTTGCGGGGAAGAGACGGTGCTCAGGAAGCAGCCCCTCCACCCCTACCCCAGGCGCAGGCACCGAAGGCAATTTGCCAAGTGTCTCTTCCTCTTCGCTGGCTTGCTCAGGAGTGACACAGCCCCTGCAGCCCCTCAGAGGCGCCTCCAGTCTTCCCTTTATGTTTCTCTGCCCCTCGAGGCTGCAGTCAAGAAGCCTGGGAATCTGTAATGGCCCATCAGTGGTGATTTCATTCCTTTAACCTCCTCCTTTCTGCTCGGTGCCAGCGGAAGCTTGGGAGCTAATGTAATTGGGATGTTTAGGTGGAGTCCTCTGGCTTCAAACAGAACAATTTGTTCTGAGCACACAGCCCTGAGCGATGGCAGAGGGGAAGGAGAGGGAAGCTCTGTCTGCAAAGGAAGAAAGGCTCTCTGGAGCGTCCCCACCTCTGCGAGCCCGGAGGGGAGGGGGCAGGCTGCGGATCTGAAAGCTGCTCCAGCGAGCCACCCTGAGGAAATGCTAACATTGCTTTCTAGTCTCTAGTTGAGCTTACAGTGCTTTGTTTTGTTTTTAGGGGAAATTGTCATTTCAGATGTTTTTACTGATTGCTTGGAAAGCCATGTGCAGTATTTTGCCAGGGCTGAGAAACCCTTAGGGGCGGTGTGGGAGCAAGTTAGAGCCAGACCAGCCCTCACTGGGGACCTTCGCCCTGTGCCAGGAACTGTGCTGGTGAGGTCTCATTGGACCCTTGCAATGACTGTGTAAATTGGGAGCAACCTCACTTTAAAGATGGGTAAACTGAGGCACAGAAAGTTATTGGGCATGCTCAAGACTAGTAAATAGCAGAGGGGGTCAGAACCCAGATGGCCCACTGGTGAGGCTGGGGGCTGCCTGCTTGTGTTTCTATGACAGCCCCTCATTTCTCCAGTCCCAAAGGGGAAGCTGGCTGAGAATCAAGAGTGCGTCTCGCTCATACGTGCAAGCTGTGGCACACGGTAGGGGCCCAGTCAAAGTTGGGGGGCTGGATGATGGGCACAAGGGCCCTGAGATCCAGATGTGCACCTTGAACAGGAGCCCAGAGCCCAGCTGGACAGAAAGCAAGGGCCTGGGGAGCTCCCCACTGGTGGGTGGGTGGATGGATGGGGGGACGGACGCTCACCCTTGCTGAGCACTTCCCACACGGCAGTCCCATGCTGTGCCCTGGACGTGTGTGAGCTCGTCCACTTCATAGCAGGCACACTGGGATGCTGGGATTCTCACTGCTTTAAGCAAGAGGAAACTGATAGGTTTACTGATTTGCTGAAGGCTATGCAGGGAGTAAAAGAATGAAGCTAGCATCGTCCTCTCCAAATCCCAGGCACTATCTATCACAGTCCACTCAACTAGACTATGGAACCGGAATGGAGTGATAAAAAATAAGCAAGAAAAGGTGGCAAAATGTTAAAATCGGTGAATCTGGGTATTTGCGGGGTGGAGGTGGGGGGAGTTAGGGGTATGTTGGAGTTCTCTGTATGGGGCTTGTATACTTTTTGCAGCTCTCCTGTAAGTATGAAATAATTTCAAAATAAAAAGTTAAAAGAAATTAGCCAGAGGACAAGGGAGGCAGTTTTGGGGGCGGCGAGGGAAAAGGTCTTTCTCTCTGGGGAAAGCCAGGGAGAAGCTTTCTCAAGTCCGAAGGTCTGGGTCAGAGTAGGGTCAGATGGGCACCGGCAGCTCCTGGTTTGGGGTGTGAAAAGGGGTGAATTGCTCATTTCTAGCAGGAAATACAGGGCAGAGATGCATCTATGACCAGATGGGGGTAGTTCTGGGGCAGCAGCAAAGCCAGGACTATGGTCAGGGGAGATCATCAGCCAGCAAGATGGAGACGCCAAGCAGGAATGAGTGTGGGGTGCAGAGACCTCTGGACGGGGACCAAAGACGACAGGAAAAACGGATGGGCACTGTGGGTGTGGGGCTGGGCCTGGGCCGCCTGGGCAGCTCCCAGGACCGTGGGGTCTGCACCCCTGTGTGAGGGCTTGTGCCCTGGACCTGGTGTGCTGGTTTGCCAGTTGTGAAGACATCCTCACTGCCTGGGGTCCAACACCCAGCAGCTGTGTTTAGAGGCGACACTGGCTGCCAACTCTGCAAGAAGCCGGGGAGTAGACCTGATGAGAAAAGGAAGGAAACCCGAACTTCCCTTGAGTTAGAGGGTGAGTCTTCCCTTAGTTCCTAGCAAAGGTGCCCACGAGAAGACACCATCTTGAGTAACCCACTCCTTCTCTCCTGGATCCAGAGAGAGCACTTCCCATGATGCTCCTCATCACAGAGCCAACAGCAGGGGTCTCGCTGTGACAACGGATGCTGGCATTCACCGTGGTTCTCAAAATGAGTCCAAGGCACCCTGTGGGCCTCTAAGACCCCTACAGAGCCTCCACAAGAGCCTTCTTTTTCCACCTACATATCTGTCTGAGGCTGAATTTTCTTCATATCATTTAACCAAAATAATGCGCCACAGCAGCTTGAATGAAGAAATGGATATAGAAGTGCAGCTGTCTTCCATTAAGTGAGACATTAGAGATTTGCAAGAATGTAAACCAATGCCAATGCCTCTCCTCTAACTACATTTTTATTTGGAAAATACAGTTTTTTGTTTTTCAAAAATACGTTGTTTATATTACCGTAGAATGGACTTTTTAAAAAATGAATTAATAAATAACTATTTAAAATGTTCTCAGTTTTAATTTAGAATGCAGAGAAATCAATAAGATATAACCCATACAAATGAGAGCATTTTGCAGTCCTCAATGATTTTTAAAAGTGTAAAGGGGTCCTGAGACGGAAAAGTGTGCGAACTGCTGACTGTGAATGAAATAGGAGACCAAGAGAGGCTTGGAGGCGTAAGCGGGGACGCACTGTACAGGGCTTTGGACGCCATTGTGATCCTGGGCTTATTTTTATGGGTACTTAGGGGCCATTGGGTGATTCTGTGCAAGAAGTGACACGTCTCAGGAAAAATGGACCTGCAGTTAGCATGGGTGGAGAGACAAGCCAGTGGCCTCTTGCAGTAATCCAGAGAGGAGTGGAGCAAAATTGTCCAGTCCTAGAGCACAGGGAAGGACAGGGAATGGGACCGGGACCTGGAAGGAGACACGTGGCTGGTCAGGGGCTGGGGAGCTGACTCAGCTGCAGCGCTCAAACCCCAAAAGCCCTTGGGTGGCTCTCAGCAGTTTGGGGAGTCCTACGGGGGATCCTGGGAAAGTGGTTTTCAGGAAGAGTCAGTATCTTGTCCAGTTTTAGGACAAGACTCCAGCACCAGGGAGAGACAATTTCACTGGAACTGGAAAGCCCCCAGGCTTAGGCAGTAACTTGGGGGTCAAGGAATAGAAAAGGGAAAGTGTGTGCCGACTGCCTGTTATGGTCTAACCCACTAGATCTCCCAGACAACTCAAGTTACACGCAAGAAGACTGAGGTCAGAAGGGTTAAAGAACTTGCCTGAAGCCACACAATTAAGTGGCCAGGAGGGGATTAAAATCTTCACCTGCTCTTTATCAAAGCTGAGAGTTTTCTGTGACACTTCTCTATCTCCTTTAAATAGGAATGCAGAAAGAGGGAGTAAAGCTGAACCTCTCCTTGAGCCCCAGCCCAGTGTCCAGTTGCCTGCTTGACATATCACTTGGAGGTCTAATACATCTCAAACTCAACATGTCTAAAGGCAAGCCTCAGTCACCCCACACCTCCCGCCTACACCCCCATTCCACACACACTCAGGCTGGTCGGTTACTCATCCAGCCCTCCTTGTCTCAGTGGATGTCAAAGTCAAAATCCTGGAAGTCACTTTCGAGTCTGCACTGCTGTCCTTTCCATGTCCGATGAGCCAGCAGTCCCTGCCCGTCTCTCTCCAGTGTGCATTTCTATTGCATCTGCTTGTCTTCCACTTGGCTGCCATCACGCTAGTCTGAAGCTCATTATGTCTCGGATGTTTTACCGCAGTGGCTTCCTAATTGGTTTTCCTATCTCCAATCTTGTCCCTTTCCCACCCAGTATTCACATAGAAGCCAGAATGAGGCTTTTAGAACACAAATTGGATGGCATCGTTTCTCGGCACTATTTTCCCAGCTCCTCTGCCTTGTGTCTATTTCAGCAGATAGCCTGGTGACAGGCGTTTTCCTTCTTCCTGTTTCTGAGCCTAGCGCACTATGCTCTCTCCATCCCAAGGACCACCTCTAGATTTCGGCTTATGGACAGAGAGGAGAGAAATAACACCTTCTGACAAAGCTTCTCAGACATCAGCTCCATCACCTGCTCCCAGTTTCTCTCTGACAGAGATTTCCTCCTATACCTACTTGGGACCCTTCATCACAAGTTTATTAATCCAAATACCTTAAGGGTACATCAGGTTGACCAAGGATATCACTTCCTCCAAGGGAAGAAGCATCAAGCAGTTCTTTCACAGACTCTCTGAGTACAGAAAACTTGGACAGTCAGGGAGTCCCTTGCCCAGGGAGACTGAGTGTCAGTGTTCTGGAAGCCCTTAGTACATTTTACAAAGGAAGGTAGCACAGATGATCACCCAGCTATGGTACAGTGGCCCGTTAAGATCACAGAAAGACAGGGCAATTCCCCCAAAGGGCTCAAGCTATCCTGACTCCTGACCCCATAGAGATGGTCTGCCCTTCGGGCTTGCCACCATTCACAGACAATAGGGAGATGGAGTTCCAGTTAGCAGGAAGGCAGAGTGAAGCACAGCATTTTGGGGAGGGTGGTTTAAGCCTCCTATCATCAGCTTTGCTCTGGCTCTGTTCTTGATCATCCTTTGGAATTTGCAAAGAGCCAAGTTAATAAGAAGCAAACCTGTCCTCGCAGGCCCAGCTGAAGTTTCCTTCTGCCTTAGGCAATTTCACCTGCTGTGCTCCCTTCACTGGGGCCTAGGTAGAAACGGGAGCAAGTTGGGAAAGTTTAATTGGGCCCCAAATGTGATTAACCAGGACTCGTGCGCATCTGCTGTGCTGGTGTTTAGCATGCCACAAATTCTAGCATTACCCAGTGGGTCCTAAAAGCCATCCGGCTTTTAGTGTTCCTTGCCTAGTTTACTCAAGGTGGAATTTAAATCAAAGGGTAACATCTATATTGGGGATAACTTTATAGTTAATCTTAATGTAACTGCTAATAAATGTCAGGTTTAAAGCAGCTTTTTAAAAACAATGGTTTTAACAATGTGAAATACTTTTAAGGGAGTTTGGTAAGCAGTTGATGAACCCTGGTACGCCGTAATTTTAGGCATTATAAAAACAGAGCAACAAGAATGGGAGAAATGAGGCTCAATGGAACTGAATCAGAGCCGAACCAATATTGGAATGTTCATAGAAATAAAAGCAGAGCATCCCATGTCTTCCCACTTGGCTCCAAATCCAGTTCCTTGAGAAGAGTTCCCCTAAATGGCCTTCTCTAAGTCGGAAGCAAGTATAAGGCTCAGGGCACCTTGGAGCCAAACTTTCAGTGCGAGCATCTGGGAGAAAACCCTTTCTGGACTTCATCTTAGTCATTCAGTGTCAAGGGAGACGTCAGCTCTGTGGTTTAGGGGGAAAGGTATGTAAAAGAAATCCGCAGCCTTAGTGTCTGCCTGCTGTGCCTCGGAGATGATATGTGGCTTTAGGAACTTGACCTCTCAGGTCTTCATTTTCTTCATCTGTGAAATGAGGTATTTGGGCAATACATCTGTCCTCGGATTTCTGGCTCTGTGGTTTTATGGCTGCATGCCAGGTTCCCTTTTTTTTTTTTTTTTTTTTTTTTTTAGTAGTACTTTGAATCAATGGATTGATTTTTTGAGTATGTACTTAGCTTCATGCTAGATTCAACAATCAATTCTATTCCACAAATATTTACTGACAGGCATTGGGATACGGGCTGTGGATATCAAGAGATACAACATTGTCCCTCCTCTCTAAAACCACAGTGTCCTGTTTTTAAAAAGTGTAAAAGGAAGCATGGAATTCAAGGTAGTCTGCCTCCGGGGGGGATGGTGTAACTGGTGGCAACTGAGAGTCCTGCCTGGAACAACTAGAAAAGTCAGATGAGTTATGGAAATCATCTGTTTAAAGGCAGCAGAAGGCTGTCTAGACAAGCAGAACCTGAGGGGTTGAGACCCTGAAGAGAGAAAAAGGTTGGGATTGGGGAGCTGAGCTGGTTTCTGCAGTTGCCATTTTCCTGGGGGCACTCGCCACTCCTGGGCATGCAGGAGGCACAACCCCGGGCCCGGCAGAGGACCTTTGGTGGGGATGGGCAGTGGGCAGAGAAACCAGCTGAGCTTTAGAAAGGGATTTATGGGTCTCGAGCACTTAGCCAGTTTAAGAAATTAGCCAAACCCTGGGACTTTGCAAAATGCTAAGCAGAAAGCCTCTGAAAATCACGGAGGAGTTTTTGGCAGTCTTGTAAGATGAAGATTATGCTGAGCATCAGCCAAGAGGTAGGTCCCACAGAATTAACCAGCCTCTTCTGGGTGAGCTTGGGGGTCCAGTAGTGAACCAGAATTAGACAGAGCCTTGCCAGGGCAGCTACCATCCTTGAATGATGGGATGAAGATGCTCAGCCAGCAGAGAAAAGGGTGTTGAAGAGGTGCATATGGCTGGTGGACGACCCAAACTTTTTTGACCATGATGTCTATTTTCATGATGCGTTCGTGTTGCTTGTATACTCCAAGACACATTCTTCAGGGAAACTGACCTAAGGACCTCTCCTATCATTTCAGGTTCATCTTGTGCTCTCACCTCATGCATACTTTTTTATTTTTCAACACCTGGCTATTCACGGGGCTGGAGTATCCTCTTTTCATTTTTCTACTGGCTAAACTCCTACTTATCCATTCACTTCCAACTCAATTACCATTATTTGTAGCATTTTCTGGTCTTCTTGTGCTTTGTGTTTACCCCCTTTACTTTCCATTTTATTTCAAATGTGGAACGCATAGGAAATAATTTGATAAGCATTAATGTATGCATCACATACCTGAAAAATTTAAGTTGTTGAAGCCTCTTTGAATTGCTCCTTGAACACATTCTCCCCTCCTTTTCTCTGGGGCAGGGTGACTCTATCCTGAATTTAGTAATAATAATTTCCATTAATATTTATGTGTACTAAATTTTCATGTTTTAAAATATTATATGAAGGGCATCAGACTTGTGTTTTTATTCAACATTATAATTTTGATGCATGTAGATCTAGCTGGCTAATTTTCACTGATGTCTATTATTCCATTCTTGGTAAATGTTATTGAACTATAAAATAAATAAAGTAGACAAATCTTTAGTGTACAGCTTGAAGAATTATCCTAAAATGAACACACCCATGTAGCTAGCATGAAATCAAGATGTGAAACATGACCAGCATCCCAGAAGCCCTCTTGCACACTCTTGCACCCACTAAACCCCTCCAGCCCATCCAAGGGTGACTGCTACCTTGATGTGCAACCTTGTCGACTAGTTTTTGAGCTTTATAGAAGTAGAATCCAAAGTCTGTACTGTTTTTGAGTCTAGTTTCTTTTGCTCAATATTTTTTTTTGTAAGATTCAGTCAATTGTTGTGTAGTTGTAATTTGTTCAACTGCAATTCTCTATTCTATTGTACGAATACACTACAACTTATCAGTTCTACTGTAGGAGGACATTTGGGCTGTTTCCAGGTTTTTGCTACTAGAACTTGTACCCCTATGAACATTCCTGAACATATCTTTTGGTGAATATATGTATACATTTCTACTGAGTACATCGCTGAGTCATAAGATATGCATATGCTTAGATTTAGTAGATACTGCCAAAGTAGTTATGTCAATTTACACTCCCACCAGCAATGTGTGAGAGTTCCAGTTGCTCCATGCCCTTGCTAATACTTGGCATTGTCTATCACTTTATCAGTTTTGTTATTCTGATCCATATGTAGAAAAATTTTATTGTGGGCTTTTATTTTTATTTCTGTTATGACTAGTAAAGTTAAGCAACTTCTCATATGTTTATTGGCCCTTTGGATATTTTATCTTGTGAAATCTGTTCATGTCTTTCACACATTGTACTATTGGGATGTCTGCCTTTTTCTTATTGATTTTAGAATGTGTTTTTTATATACTCTAAATGAAACATTTTTCAGCTATATAGCAAATATATTTGACTGACTCATCTTTATATTCTCTTAGTGGTGTCTTACTTTATGGTGAGCATTATTTGTCTATTGTTTAAGCAATCTTAAAGTCACTTAAAGAACATTAAAGTCACAACGATATTCTCCTATATTTGCTTGTAAGAACTTTATTATTTGACCTTTCACATTTAGATCTACAAACCATCTGGATTTGTGGTGGGTGGGGTGGGGAGATGGGAGGTATACGGTGTGAGGTAGGGGTCCATTCTTTTCTACTGTATGGATTTCTAATTAACCTAGCAATACTTATAGGACCATTCTTTCCCCCACCTCACTGTGATGCCACCTTTCTTATAAATTGTGTTACTTGTATAAATGTGGACATATTTCTGGGCTATTCTATTTCATTGGCCTATTTATCTATCCTCTGTCAGTAACACGTTGGTTAAATATTAAAGCTTTATAACAAATGAAGTTGTGTAAGTCTTCAAAATTGCCTTTGCTACGCTGAACCCTTTGAATTTCCATATAAATTTTTAAATTAACTTGTCAATTTACAAACACAGACAGACAGACAGACAGACATAAACACATGCACAAAACAACCAACCTGCTGTGATATTCTTTGGGCTTACATTGAATCTATAGATAAATTTATAGATAAATTTGCCATCTTTATAATATTGTTTCCAATCCATTAACCCCGTATGTCCCTCCAATTATTAAGGTCTTTTATGTAAGTTTGACCTAAAAGGTGAAGTTTTCCAAGTGGGATGAATGCAGGACCACTACTAGCCATTTATTGCTCCTATGATTGATGATTAGATAACAATGTCCCTCAAGAAGGATGCAGCTTCCAGGGCATGTACAAGTAGAGGGGACTTTGCGCAAATTAGAAAGAATCACCATTCCCCCAGGTGAAGGCTGAACGTGGCCTGGATTTCAACCCTCACTTGCCCCCTCAGCCAGGTGCCCTTGTGTAGGGAACAATCTACACATCTGTACACGGCAGCCCTGGGCGAGAGAGATGCAAATACATGTGACCGCTGGCCCATTATTTCTGCCACGGGGAATCAGTAACGGGGGTCAGAGCTTGCCAGCTCACACTGGTCATCTGGTGAGTTGGCAAAAACCTGGCTGCAGATGATGGACACTGCTCTGTTATCCTCTCTTAGAGGCCACTTCAATGACTTGGGCTATTCAGGTAATTGATGACTCTCATCTTCAGACATAGAGATAATATGTATGTGGCTAATATCTATATATTACTTGGCACTATGATTTATAGGAAATAAAGGGAGCATTTTAAAAATTATTGTCTGACCTCAGTTTCTTTATGTAAGCCAGTGTGTCCCAAACTTATTGAACTATATGACTACTCTTCCATACAGCTTTGCTTTGTTTTGCTTTGTTGGTGTGGTGTGCACACACACACACATACACACAGAATATCCTGCAAAAACTGGTGTTCAATGGAGCACTGTCATGGGCTAAAACATTCTGCAAAGGGCAGGGGTCTACTGAACTGTGGGCATTCCAACTGGCAGGTGACAGAAACACAACTTTTCCCCTTTAGAAAATAAGGCCACTGTTCAACCCTGATTGCCTCTTTTGGTAAGGAAAACTGACTCTTGTAGAGGCAAGGGTCTAGCTGACATTTCCCAAGGCAGTGTTTGAAGGCAGGAGTAAAAGCGTAATGGGTTCCTAGTTAAAATCTCAGGTGGGCTCCGGAGTCATGACCTGGAGACCCAGGAACCCTGTTGAAGGAGTCTGTCATCCCCGTAAAGCCTTTCTGTGGAGTGATTTTTGTTGTTCTTGTGTGTTTTCCCATGGTGATCAGTCTTAAAACGTTAACATCAATAGGAAAAGGCTTTTATGCTTGTCTTCAGAGACAATAAGGATGGGGGAGCTGAGGAGCCTGCTTCCCACCAGCCATGGGTGGAACAGAAGCCCAAGGAATGGAGTGGGTGTGACACCTGCCAACCAGGAGTAGAGCAGACCATGGGACCAAGGACAAAAAGGACAAAAGGCTGGCCTGGGTCCAAAGAAGACCTTTGAAAAACAGTCAAGAAGCCTTTTATTCCATCAAACATGAATTATAAGCATCTTGAAAGTGGGTTTACACCCAAGGACAAGGCAAAATCATTGTCTTCCAGTTCTAAGTGGACAATCGCAAGGTGGTTTGAAAAGGATGGCAGCAGAAGTTCTTGTAGGTGCTTATGGAGGAACTTACATAATCCACAAGAAGGGTTTTGACTTTATTTTGTTGGTAAGGATGGGTGGTTTTAAAGCCAGAGAGTAAGTTACATGAGATATGATAGAACGAGCAGACTTCCCTTTCCTAGAGAAGCTTGTTACCAGGTTGGTGACTTAGTTCTTAAAGACTATTAGAGAGTATCTGATTGGGGGAAAATGCAGTTTTACATTTCCCTTGCTCCCGATTTCCTTCTTCTCACACCAATG
Source organism: Cabassous unicinctus (assembly GCA_029593785.1). Lineage (NCBI taxonomy): Eukaryota > Metazoa > Chordata > Mammalia > Cingulata > Chlamyphoridae > Cabassous > Cabassous unicinctus. Next base: position 1,816 of record JAQZBX010006069.1, on the reverse strand, counting down.
GGAAATGTGTCTTCTTTGTGGCTCATCCAGGATTGTTGGATGATGAACTGCTGACAGCTCCTCAAAAGGAGAAGCCAAGAGGATGATCTCCATGATTTTCCTCCCCCTTTTCTCCTTCCTTGCCATTCCTCACCAGCCTCCCAGACAGGTAGGGAAGGGGGCATGGGCTGTAGGATGAGTAGGCAGGGACTGTTAGAGCTGAAAAACCAACAAGTGTGCATGGTATTATCTGCTCCTCTTCCCTGCGAATCAGTTAGCAACATATAACAGATTAGCCTGACTCAACTGGTCTTAAACAATATCATCACACTCAAAAACAAACCCAAAAGTATGATCAGAAGCTTGATAATGCAATGAAGGATCCAGGTTCCTTCTATCTCTTCTCCCTGCTGTCCTCAGTATTTGTGTCTTCCTAAGTCCAGACAGGACAGACAGATGGTGTGAGAAGGGGGCTGCCCATGGAGCAACACCAAGAGGGAGGGTCCTGGGGCCAGGAAGCAGTGTTGTCCTGAGAGCTGCTGAAAGCCACAGGCCAAGGAGTAGCCATCAAAGCTGGGGGTTCATTTGAAAATGAACCCTTTAATCTGAAGAGATCAGGCAAAGGCCCAGCCATAAATGAGCAATAAGGTCTACAGCCAAAGGATGTTGATAGAATAAAGAGAGAAAGGAAAGGCAGCATGGGAGAAGTCAGGCCAGGATGGCCTAGAAATTAAAATCAATGTCTCCAGGTTTGGGGAAGAATGCTACTCTTATGGGGAATATGGAGTATTCTGTCATGTTGAAATAGTTCTTTGATGGTGTTGAAAGGCAAGGCCAGGGAAATTTATTCCAGCCTTTCTGTAGTTCCTCATTCATGTCTCTGTGTCTTGCAGAACATGTTACACCCTATTGTCCTTTCCCCGAATAAGATGAATTATGTGCAAAACGAGGACCACTTTATTTTCTCTACAAAATGGATACTACAGAAGAATCTTATGCCACTGATGATCAACTCCCCAGAGCAGAGGCAGTGAGAGCTGCAAGGGTCTCTTGACTTTGTTCTATCTGCCATACAATCAGCACCAGTGAACAAAGCCTTCAGCCTTATCCCTTTCCCGCTCTTGTCCACTTTGTGCTTCTTCTCTTTTCCTGGTCCATTGCTTCCCCAGTCCCTGAATTCTGGATGGATGTCCTGTTCCTGGACCTACACTTAACTTATAGACATGATGACAAATTTGGCTTCTTTGACTTGACCCACTCACATATTATGAAGGGGGGGTCTAACACGTTTTTTTTAAAGAAAAGTGAGTGTGTTTGTCTAGACTGGAAAGAGAGGATATATTTGTGAGCTAATAAGAAATTTACCTCTTCTGAGATGACATTTAGCAGAGATGCTGGAACATGTCTGATTCATCCTGGATGTTGTGAAGAATTCATCAGATGACACATGCTTTTTGGTGAAAGTTTTCTGTTCTCTTCTGAAAATAGATATTGGCTTGAGAGGAGACCCAAAGTCCTTCTTCTTGGCTCCAATTCTCCTTATCCCCCCAACCCCTATGATTCTCACCTGCTTCCTTTTCCAAAAAGTCACTCACAGGCCTTAAAAATAAAAACTGACAACATCATGAGACAAATTCCTGGTTGCAGTAGATCTTAAACTTTTATAGATTAAGAGTTTAGTATACATTCTTGAACACTAGAGTTTTGGTAACTGTCTTAGTTAGTCAGAGCTGCTAAATACTACGTGATTGGTTGCCTTAAACAACAAGAATTTGTTGGCTTGGGAAGCGGGTGTGGCTCAATGGATAGAGCTCCCGTTTACCATATGGGAGGCCCC
>JAQZBX010006068.1:40385-54432 GCA_029593785.1 Cabassous unicinctus | reverse complement strand
CTGTCTCTGGTGTATTTTCGGATAGAGAAAGGATAATGAACATTCTGAAATTTTTAAATAATTAAATAAAACAGAAATAAATGCTTCAGTGAACATTTGGCCAAAATATTACATTATCTGGGAGAAAGTAACATAATATCAGACCTATGCAGATAAATTCTGAATGAGGAAGTTGGTTGCTCTTCCATGGAGAGTGCTGAGGAAGTACTGAATGACAGCCTCCCAGTCCCCAAATGAAAGGATTTTCTGCAAGCTTATTCCTTATACCTTAACACAAAATCCTGGTCATGGTGACTCCCTCTCTTCCAATGATTAATTTATATCCAATCTGGATTCGTTTCAGACTGGAGATTTGTTAACACAATCAAGTGGCTAGTTCAGGTCAGGTATCAATGGGCCTAACATTATTAAAATTATAATTGGACCTCTTTGGGTGTGTTGCTATTTCTGATTTATAGATGTCAGACTCCTCAAACAACCCTTCAGAGCACTCCCTTACTTCCAAATTTAGCAAACCCCTTTTCTTCTTTTCTCAAACTTGGGTCTTTCTCTCTCCTTTGGTGAATTAAATTATAATTTCTCTAAATACAGTTATACATTTTCTCCTTTGAGAAACGGTCTTTCATTCATTGTGTATGTTTGTTTTACCTGATCATTTGTTTTACCAAAAAATGCCATGCTTCCATATTGTTGCTTATGTTAATAATTCTGCTGGAAGCAATCTCTGTATTGCTTTTCCTTACTACCCTCCTCCACCAACACCCATAATTAGTCCTCAAAGCCTAGTGCACATTCCTTTTGCCCATGAAGTGGAGTCCAATCTTGTAATATGGAATAAAGCCATCTTTTATGATCTCTTAGCACACTCAACTTTTGTTTTGGACTTAAACAGAACTACCTCTGAATTAGATCATCAATGCTTTTAGAGTGAGGATCATAGCTCATTCCCATCTTATTCACTGCAGTAATTTACATAGAGCCTCCTTTGTTAATTTTAATTTCATCACTTCCTTCTGACTGGCACAAACTAGTGCTTCCAAGAAACCATTGCTGATGAATTCCTCTCAGTTTTGATCATTCCTTCATCTTTTTTCTCCATTAGTACACAGGGACTCAATATTTATTACATTGTTGTTGATGATGATGTCATTTTACTTTTTACAGAGTTCTGATGCAATTTCAGGGATTATACTTTGTTATTATAGAAAATGAAGGATTTGGAAGAAGAGTGTATCTTCCCATACCTTGCTTCTACTATGTTATTCACAGGGATATTTAAAACTATTGATGAGTCACTGTTGTTCAATCAAGGAAAAAATATATGAAATAACCATTTAAAAATGGAAAAGACACCATTATACCTTAGAATCAGAGAATTAGGAAGAATTCAAAACATTAGCAAGCCCAATCCTTGTTTAATAAACATTATTCCTGGATATAGCTAAATATAGTCTATATTCATACCATGTCCTCTCTTGGAAATCTGTTCTAGTGTACTATGAGTAAGGCATTTTCATTTTTCCAAAATCCCCCAGTTCGGTGGTTCTCAAACCTAGTTTCATTTTGCAATAACCTAGGAAGCTTTTCAAAATGATCACATCAGGCTAATTTAATCAGAATATCTGGGGGTTTGGAGCCCAGGCTACAATATGTTGTAAACTTCTTTAGTGAGTCCAATGAACAGCGATAGTTCAGAACCACTGTTCTAATACTTAGAAATTTAAAAGAGCTTGAGTGGCACATCCCAAGAAACCATAAATGCTTCATATTAACCATTCCCATCAATCAGATGAGACAGCAAAACCATGAGTTATAACTTCCCAAAAGAAACACAAGAAAGTTGGTGCAAAATTAAAGTAAAACACTGTTTTCTTGATTTCTAATTTAAGAATATCAACCAACTGATATTATCCAAATAACTTCTACAATGAATCTTAATTTATGGCATTTGAATGATATATAAGTTTAAACACATTTTTATAATGTATCAACTACATTTTCCATTTTATAAAATTGTATATTGTGACATAATATTGTGATAGCTGAATACAAAACTTTTAATGTACAAGTTAAAATGTGACTTTCCAGACAGAGTAAAAGCAATAACAAATTCACCAATTGTGCTTTTATACTGGCTTTTAATGAAGGCTATTTGTCGGTCTAATTTTAAGGCTGTATAGGTTTAATACAAGCATTATCGTATGAAAATGGTTGACATGCCTGACTTGTGCAAAAATTCAAAACTTTGTGAAATTCTAGAATATTTGGGGGGAGGAGGAGCATTCATAAGCTAAGGTTTTATAACTAATGGTTAATTTTTGGAATGAAAATGAAAGTAAATCATAATTCGTGGATTTGCCAATGATTGTTCCTGTATGGAGACTGTCACTTCATTCAAGCATTAGTTGTGATATGAATATTAATAATCTGAAGAAATGCTAAATCATCTGAAGAGCTTTATGTTATATAAAATAATTATTATTTTCATGAAAAAATAGATTTTAGGAGAATTTTTTGTTTTGTTGAATGTGTGTGTAATGCAAACTTCTTTAATAATATACAAAGAAAACAAGGTAATTTAAATCCTTAGAACATACAATTTTTTCCTTTTCACTTTTAAAATTTTCTAAAAATACCAATATCTAAACTTTAAAAATTGCCAGCTAACCAAATGTTATAACAACTTGAAGTCAACCTGTATTAATCAATTTTAAAGAACTCCTCAATATTTCAATAACTTGAGTTTTATTTAGTTTTATATTTTTAAAAACTGTAAATTTATGAAATTACCTATTTGAAACTTAAGCTGAAAAGTTAGCTTTCAAAAGAATATCACAGAAAAAATTAAGGTATAATGTACTTTAATCACTACTTCTATCATCGTGTCATTAATCTTATATTTAAACATGGCTAACCACATGAACGATTTTAGGTAGATTGCAAATTTAACATAAACTATTAGAAAGGAAAAACTATAGGAGGACAATAATGACCGCCTATAGATGCAGGCAGTCATGCTAAGTGACTGCAAAAGTATAATTGAAATGTTCATTTGCAGAAGGAAAACACATAATCCTTTTTAGTTGAGTGGCTGAAAGTACAATTTTTATACTTTACAGATCAAAGTTCAGAACTTAATGAGATTTCAGGGATTTCTATTCAATGCTTTGGTTTTGGGGAAATTGAGTATCAGAAATTACACTGATATTTATTGGAAGATATGGACTTAGTAACCATACTTTTTGACTTGTAAATATGCTTCAAGAAAATCACTAACTCATATATTCTATATCATATATTCACATAGTATACCTTGCCATTATTTTTTCAGATTCGCCTCTCACTGACTCACCACTTTAATCTGTCAAATTATTTTGTCTGTGACACTACTGCAAATCTGACCCTCAGTAATATCTCTTTTATTCCTCCTTTCCTTTATTCCTTCCTACTTTTCTTCTTTCCCTTTTTCCTTCCACAATAAGATCTCTATTCCTTCCTTTCAATGTTTTCCCTTAATCTGTATGGCTGGTCTGTCAGAGTAATGTCATGTCCTTTTCTAACTCAATGAGTTATAAGTTCCAACCAAATTCTGCAGCTAGATTGATAGAAAAATTTTGGACACAATCTCTTTAACATATTCATCTATTATTAACGATAATTCAAGTGAAGAAGTTTCATTCAAATTTTTTTCATTTTCCAGCCGTAAAATCTGATATTAAACTTTGGGAACAATGATTCAGTTATATGTATATTGGTAGAACACTTTTAGTTGTGTCATCTCTTCTGAATGGATGTTAATGTGGCATTTTAAGTGAAGCATTAATAAACACCAAGGGATCAGTTCATGGAGATCAAATGATAACTTTTAACCCAATAGGGGTATTTTATTGAGATTGGCCCCACACTACATTCTGGTCTGTCCCCACAAGATGGCAGCCATGCTTGATATAGATTTAATCAGCTTAAGTTTTGAATATCTCAACACTTAACAGTTTACCAGAGTGCTATTAACCCATATTAATGAAATAACTACTTTGAACCAAACAATATTTTATGTAATATTTTTGGTCATTTTATTTTGTGAAGTTTCATTCCTTCTAAAACTTACACGTGAGAGTAATAGACCTCTATTATCATGCTCTTATAATATCTGCTTTATTTTCAGCTTCTCTGTTATGAGCAGTTACTGAGGAATTAAACAGTAATAGAACAATCTTATATAATATGCCATTGACTTTTGCTTGGAAGAATAATTAGAACACTGTGACATCATTTTGTGATTCAAATCTTTAGGTGTAAATATGAACATTTCTTAATGAGGCTAATTTAACTATGTGCTTTTTCTAAAGAAAAAATATTTTATATATCTTGAGCAAAGGGACTGCACTTGGCAATGGAATGTAGAAATTTAATATCAGTTATATGATTGATCCCTTTTATGTGGCATATCAATTGAAGCAATTGTCTAACAAGTAAGTCAAAAGCAAAAAGTAATGCATATACCAACTTTAGTGTGTATCAATTATCATTTTGGATCTTATAAAATGAGATCTTATTAACCCCATAATTACTATTTTAAATATGAAATTTACAATTTTATTTCAAACATATATCTCTGAACACTCTAATAGCTCAGAAACAAAGCATGCTTTTGAATATGCCACAAATAATAAACTATATGTTTTAGTTTAAAATATAATATGCTGACTTTATAGCAGTTCATATCATATGGCAAATTTAAAGAGAGAAGCAGAAGTTTTATAAATATTAGATCATTTATAATACATAAATTATCCTTGGAGGAGCTTTCAAATGAGTCATAGAACTTTATAAACAATTAATTTCACTTGCCAGTGGGTGGGGCACATGATCAGTAAGGATTTGAATAGAATAGCTTCCTCATTCCTCAATGATCCTTCAAAATTGGTGTTGAATCTAAGTGTTTAATTCACAGGAAGGAAAGTCGGGAGGGAGGGAGGGAAGAAGCCAGGGAAGAAGGGAGGGAGGGAAGGAGGGAGGGAGGGAAATGTTTAAGTATTGTGGCATATTACTTTGACAACATAAGGCAAGATCATCTTCACTCATGCCAAAATAGATTACTGAGGTATCAAAATGGTGTATTTATAAAATTATTCCACCTATTATCAGTACTAGTTTACAACAAAGACAAGGTTTTATTATGGTTGTCTAGGAAATATGGAACACGTTTTGAAAGAGTTCTTTGAAAGATGATAATAAAAATTGTCTCAGCAACAGAGGCACAATATGATTCTCTGCCCAAATTTAACTTGGTCTATTCTCTGTGTGGTTTATATGATTAAAGAGAATTTGAGTGGCAGGAACTAAATTTGAGATTAGATTGCAAAGATTTTATCTAAAGTTTGTTAATATAAAATTAAGATATTGTCAGCATTTTAAGTGTTTCCCACCTTTTTTTATACTTTGATGCTTTATCAGATTTTTTAGTATCATCAAGATAGAGTTGAAACATAAAGAATTCGACACAACATCAAAATTCCGAAGATGAGACAATACTAAAGAATTTAAATGGCATTGCTGTTTGGAATATATGAAGTAGCATAACACAGATTGTGCTCTATAGAATACTGACAAAAATCTGGGTTAGTGGCTACTTAAGATTACAAAATTACTAGAGAGATTTTTCTTCTCTTAGAGACCCATAGTGCACATTAACCTATTAAAAGCATGGAGAAGTACTATTGGAAACAAGTTATTAACCTGTATTTAACCCAGAATATCCCAAACCATCTGCTATGGTTAATTTTATGTACCAACTTGGCTAAGTTAAAATGTCCAGTTGTTAGCTCCAACACTAGTCTGGATGTTTCTGTGAAGGTATTTTGTAGATGTGACAAACATCTACAATCTGTTGACTATAAGAAACAGAGATTACCCTCAATAACGTGGGTGGACTGTATACAAGTAGTTAAAAGCCTTAACAGCAAAAGCATGTTTTCTGGAAAGAAATCTGGAAGAAATCTTGCCTCAAGACTGCAACTTCTGTCGGAGTTTCTAGTCCACTGGCCCCACAAATGTCAGAATTGCCAGTTCCCACAATTGCATGAGACAATTCCTTAAAATAAATCTCAATATATACACTTACATATATAACATGCTTATATCCAACGGAATTTCTTTCTCTGGACAACACTGACTGATACACCATCAATTTCTCTTTTTATAGTACATGATTACCAGCCACTTTCACACTTTTTTTTTTTGAGGAACCGGGGGCCAGGGATTGAACCCAAGACCTCGTATGTGGGAAGCTGGCACTCAACAACTGAGCCACATCAGCTCCCTTGAGTTGGTTTTATCATTTGTTTTGCTTGTTGTTTGTTTTTTGTTTTTTCAGGAGGCACTGGAACCAAACCCAGGGCCTTCCATTTGGGAGGTGGGCACTCAACTGCTCGAGCCACATCCGCTCCCAACTTTCACACTTTTGCAAGCTATTTTCTGCATTCTAGAAATCGATTTGTTGTGGTTGTTTGCTTTGTTTTGTTTCAACCTCTCCAGTTTGTGGATGATTATATTAGCCAGATTGGAAATCAGTAGGCTTGAATATCATATCTGTGGAGAGATTCTATTTTGTGTTGTAATAGGAATTAGTTATATCTGTTTTGAACTTTCTATGATGAAGGAAAACATATATAACTGGGAAATAAGCATGTTTTCTTTTTAAAATGTGATACAGATTTCTGATTCTGCTTAGGATATAGAAAACCAAAGAACATTGCTCCCATCTTGACAGTGAGAAAATGCTAGATAATCTATAAAAATATAACTTTCCTTCAGCCCATCAGAGAGCTGAGGTGGCAAGACAGCAAAATGAACTGAATTCCAAAGAATGACCTTAGTCTCTAAGGTGAGACTAGACACAAAACTACTTTATTTTTACAGAGCACAGAGAAAGAGTTGACCGCCATAGAAGAATAAGAAGAAATCAGCCAAAATTACAATGAATCCCTATAGGCTGAATGTGGGGTATCATATGAGTTTAGAATAACTGGGAGCCTTAGACACAAGAGAGTTTGCATTCACTTATAATCTCTTGTCCATTGGCCAACATAGCTTACTCTTGAGAAAGAATGAGTGCATTAGAGGACACCAGACAGAGACCCCCTAGGAGGTATAGGCATCATGGTGGGGGAACAGGCTCAGATATTGTCCCTTCCCTTGTCTATTTTCTCTAGGAAGTAAAATGTTTTAAGCTGTTGAGGCAAGGGTAGTAAACTGTCTTGCCCCCAGGGCCAGGTAAAAATCTAATGCTTTGAGAAGGATTAGTAAGCCTTCTTTTCTGACACCAAGAATAAGGAAAAGATCACTGATTTGGGGAGAGTGATATAAGCAAAGTTGTCTGCCCCTGAGGGAGGGGCAAAAAAATACTTTATATGCCAGTAACGTGCACCAATATATCAAAGGTATGCCATTGCTGGGGATTAGGAGGGGCAATGATGAATTTGGCTGCCATGGGGAAGAGAGGGGCAAGAATGACAATAAAGCCCCATTCTAAACACCCAGTCATAGAAGTCTTGCCTGAACCTAGAAGTGAGCTTGGACTAGAAGAACCAAAACCCACCACATGCCCCCAGCTTGATCCTGGCATTGAATAACAAGCAACAGTAGTCCACCATTGTGCAAGAGGAAAAAGCATGGCAAGAGAAATTATCTATATTGTAAAGTCATGCAACAGCTTCTGAAAGCTATGGATAGAGCAGGAAAACAGAAAATCATCTATAACCACAGGCTCCACCCTAAGTATATGATATAGGCAGCCCACCATGGAAGGACAACTGGTGTGCTGAGGGTAACAATAACCAAAATAAAACCCTTATCTAACTCTTTTAATCAAATGCCATCCTAGTGGAAGAAATGTATTCATTGCCAATTAATGCAATACCTTCATCTCAGACTCTATTGTCCTTCAATACATGATGTTCAGCATTCATTTAAAAATTATGAGACAAGCAAAAGAAAAAGGAAGAAAAATACAACCCACTGTCCAGGGATAAGGCAATCAATAGAACCAGGCTAACAGATTACCATGATCTTGATACTGCCAGAAAGTGGCTTTATAATAATTTGGTTTAATGTATTAATGAATATAGTAAGGAAGAGGATGACCATACATGAACAGATGGGGAATTTCAACAGAAAGATGGTAACCAAAAAAATGAGCCAAATTAAAATTCCAAAAATAAAATACACTATCAGAGATGAAAAATAACTTTGATGGGTTTGACATATCTGAGGAAAGAATTTGTGAACTTAAAAAGAAGTAATAGAACTTCCAAGAAGATGGCATCGAAGTAGGTAGGCAGGGCTCAACTCTCTCACAACAACAATGGAGGAAGAGCAAAAAGCTATCTGAGGGAGCTGCTTTGGTAATCTGCAGACCAGATTACCAGAAAGTGCTAAGCATCATCCAGGAGGGAGAAGGACATAAGGACAAAAGGACAAACAAAAACCATGAGTTACTCACGCCTGTGTCTGGGAACAGCACATTACCCCACCCTTAACACAATAGCCTCGGTAAAACTGCTGGCTCATTGCAGCCAACTGAGTGGGAAAGAGCGTTCTCCTCCTTGGGAGGAAAAGGGGTCTGGTGAAGTGCAGAGAGTGGCTTCTTTTCAGTGAGTTTGGCCAGCTGAGTCCCCTTTGAATCGCAAAAAAGACCCCAGCCAGCAATGAAGTGACCTCAGGGAGCCACCCTGGAGGAGATAGAAACTAGGTCAGTGAGGAGGTAGGTGAAGACAGGTGATTAACCAGCCTGGGAGAGAAGAAAGCCAGGAGAAAAAGTCTGCAAGCTGTTAGAAGCCTGATGCACCTGAGGGAAAGGGGGCGGGAAGAGCCAGATAAGCTTTCAGAAGCCTACCTAAACTGTGGAGTGGGTGTAGCTCAGTGGAGAAATGCCTGCCTCATATATAGGAGGTCCCTGGTTTGATTCCTAGTACCTCCTAAGAGAGGGCATCCAGACAGTTTTCCACCAGGTTGTCAGGCACACAGCCAACACCTTGTGACAGGGAACTTATAGACTGAGATTTTTTTTTTTTTTAGGGTTTCCAATCTGTTACTTTTTATTTTTTATCATTTTTAAAATTTTACTTTTTAATTCTTTATTTTATTCACTAAAACCAGGTACCTTACCTGTGGAGGGCAGGCTGCAGGGTGATTCATTGATGATCACTGGTAGACTGAAACAGTTCCTACCGGCATAAGAGGGAAACCTGTTTTTTCTGGGTTGTTTTATCATTTTTGTTTGTTGTCTTTTCTCTTTCTTTGTTTCCTTTTTTCTTTTCCTTACTTTTTCTCCTTAGTTTATTTTTTTTTCTTTCTTTCATTTATCCCTCTTATGTTGCTTTTCTTGTTTGGTCTTCTTTTGTTTTTTTTCTTCTCTTTTTTCCTTCTTCTCTTCTCATCATTCCAGTTTTTAGGTTTATTCTATTTTTACTAGTTTTTTTTCTTGTTTAATTTTTAAATTCCACCTTTTTTAGTCTTATTCCTTTGTATTTTTATTTTTTTATGATTTTTCACTCATTACTTATTTTCCTGGTTCTTTTATGGTTCCTTTTCTATCTTCTTTAATTATTACTGTTATTCTTTTTTCTTCTTCTCTCTTTTGTTTACTATGGTCTTAATATTTTTTCAAGGGAACACAGACAATTACAAAAAACATAGAATGAGAGGAACCAAGTGTCAAAAAGGAAACTTACCACACACACACACACACACACACACACAAAAAAACCAAAACAAAACAAAACAAAACCCTAGAGTAGAAAGAGAAACTAACCATCTGAGTAAGCCCATAAAGATGAACAGATGCCTAGACATCAACAAAAATTACAAGCCATACTAAAAACAGGAAGACATTACCCATTCTATTGAACAAACTGAAAAAACTGAAGGAGATGCAGAATGTGAAACAACTAATCAAGGATGCCTCAACAAATATCATAAATCAACTTAATGAAGTGAAGGAAAAGATAAAAGATATTAAGAAGACACTGGAAGAACATGCAGAAGAAATCATAAACATACTTAAAAAGATAATAGATCTGATGGTGATGAATGACACAATGCAAGAAATAAAAAATATGCTGGAAGGAAGTAACAGCATATTTGAACAAGCAGAAGAAAGAATTAGTGATGTCAAAGACAGTATATCTGAAATCAGACAGTGGAACAGATAGATAAAAAGACAGAAAATATTCAGCAAGGACTCAGGAAATTGAATGGCAACATGAAACTCACAAACATATGCATTATAGGCATCTCAGAAGGAGAAGAGTAGGGAAAGAGAGCAGAAGGAGTGCTCAGGGAAAAAATGGCTGAAAGTTTCCCAACTCTTTGGATGGACATGGACATACAAGTCCAGGAAGTGTAGCACACCCCAAACAGTATAAATAAGTATAAAAAAGGCTTACTCCAAGACATATACTTATCAAATTGTCAAATGTTCAAGACAAAGAGAGACTCCTGAAAGCAGCAAGAGAAAAGAGATCCATTACATACAAGGGAAGCTCGATAAGATCAAGTGCTGATTTCTCATCTTACATTATGGAGGTGAGAAGGCAGTGGTATGACATGGTTAAGGTGCTAAAAGAAAAAAGAACAAACTGTGAGCCAAAAATTCTGTATCCAGCACAACTGGCATTCAAAAATGAGGGAGAGTTCAAAATATTCACAGATAAACAGAAATTGAGAGTTTGTCAGCATGAAACCTGCTCTTCAAGAAATACAAAAGGAAGTTTGCAAGTTGAAAGGAAAAAAACAAGAAATAGAGGGTTGAAGGAGAGTGTAGAAAGACAGATTGTTAGTAAGAGTAACTAAAAAAAAAAAAAAAGAGAGAAAAACAGAATATATCCTATGTAAACCTAAAGAAAATATGGCTAATGTAAGTAATGCCTTGACAGTAATAACATTGAATGTTAGTGGATGAAACTCTCCAATCAAGAGATATAGATTGGCAGAATGGATGAAGATATATGACCCATCTATATACTGTCTACAAGAAACTCACTTTAGACCCAGGGACAAAGGAGGTTGCAAGTGAATGTTTGGAAAACTATTTTACATGCAAAGACAAACCAAAAAACGGCGGGATTAGCTATACTAATGTCAGACAAAATAGACTTTAAATGCAAAACTATTGTAAGAGACAAAGAAGGACACTATATATTAATAAAAGAGGTAATCTATCAAGAAGAAAGAACAATCATATACATTTATTCACCTAACAAGGGTGCCCCAAAGTACATGAGGCAAACATTGGAAAAACTAAGTGGAGAAATAGATGCCTCTGCAATCATAGTGGGGTACTTTAATACCATTATAACCATTAGACAGAACCTCTCAACAGAGGTTCAATAAAGAAACAGAGACTTTGAATAATACAATAGAGGATCTAGACCTAATAGACATATATAGAACATTACATCCAAATACAGTGGGCTATACATTCTTCTCAAGTGCACATGGATCATTCTCTAGGAAAGACCATATGATAGGTGACAGATCAACTCTCAAGAAATTCAGAAAGACTGAAATTATACAAAGTAATTTCTCTGACCACAATGGAATGAGGATGGAAATTAATAAGGGCAGAGAACCAGAATAGGCACAAAGATATGGAAGTTAAACAAGACATTCTTAGACAATCCATGGGTCAGGGAGGAAATTGCAAAAAAAGTAACTACTTTGAAACAAACTGAGAACACATTGTGTCAAAAATTATGGGATGCAGCAAAAGCAGTGCTGAGAAGGAAATTCATAGCCATAAATGCCTATATTTTTTTAAAAAGAAGAAATTGTTAAAAAACAAAGACCTAACTGCACACCTGGAAGAATTAGGAAAAGAACAACAAAATTATCCCAAGGCAAGCCGAAACAAGAAAATAACAAAGATTAGAGAAGAGCTAAATGAAATTGAGAATTATAAAACACTAGAAAAAATGAACAAAACCAAAACTTGTTCTTTGAGAAGATTAATAAAATTGACAAACCCTTAGCTAGACTAACAAAGAAAAAAAGAGAGAAGATGCAAATACATAAAATAAAAAACAAGGAAGGGGATATCACCACTGATCCCACAGAAATAAAGAGTTTCATAAAAGAGCACTTTGAAAAATTGTATGCCAAGATGGATAACTTAGATGAAATGGATGAATTTCTAGAAACACACAAACAGCTTTCATTGATGAATGAAGAAATTGATGAACTCAACAGACCAATCACAAGTAACGAGATTGAATTAGTCATCAAATCCCTCCTAACTAAGAATAGCCCAGGACCAGATGACTTCACAGGTGAATTCTATCAATCATTCTGGAAAGAACAAACACCAAATTCCTCTTAAACTCTTCCAAAAAATAGAAGTGGAGGAAACATTGCCTAACTCATTCTAAGATGCCAACTTCACCAAAGCCATATAAAGATGCCACAAGAAAGGAAAACCAATCTCTCTAATGAACCTGGATGCTAAAATCCTCAACAAAATATTTGCTAGTTGTATCCAACAACACATCAAACAAGTTATACATCATGACCAAGTGGGTTTCATCCCTCGTATACAAGGATGGTTCAACATAAGAAAACCAATCATTATAATACACCACATTAACAGACTGAAAGAAAAAAAATCACATAATCACCTCTATTGATGCAGAAAAAGCATTAGACAAAATACAGTATCCTCTCTTGATAAAAACACTTCAAAAGATATGAAAAGAAGGAAACTTCCTCAACACGATAAAGGCTATATTTGAAAAACCCACGGGTAACATCATACTCAATGGTGAAATGCTAAAGACATTCCCTCTAAGATCTGGACCAAACAAAGATGCCCACTGTCACTGCTCTTATTTAACATTTTGTTAGAAATACGTGCTTGAGCACTTAGGCAAGAAAAAGGTATAAAAAGCACTCGAATTGGAAAGGAAAAAGTAAAAATTTCACTATTTACAGATGACATACTCTTATACATAGAAAGCCCTGAGAAATCTATGACAAAGCTTTTAGAGCTGATAAATGAGTTCAGTTAAGTGCCAGAATATAAGATCAACATGCAAAAATCAGTAGCATTAATATATACCAATAATGAGCACTCTGAAGAGTAAATAAGGGGAAAAAAATCATTTATAATATCAACTGAAATAATTAAGTACCTAGGAATTAACTTAAATAAATATGTAAAAGAAAAGTACACAACATTGTTAGGAGAAATCAAAGAAAACCTAAATAAATGGAAGAATATTCCTTGTTCATTGATTGGAAGACTAAACATCATTAAAATGTCTGTACTACCCAAATTGATTTATAGATTTAGCACAATCCCTATAAAAATTACAACAGCATTTTTTACTGATTTGGAAAAGTTAACTATTACAAACTTTCAGAGTCCCTGAATAGCCAAAAATATATTGAAATATAAAAGTGAAATTAGAGGACTCATGCTACCTGGCTTTAAAGCATACTACAAAGCTACAGTGGTCAAAACTGCATGCTACTGGCACAAGGCCAGACATACAAATGGAACAGAATTGAGAGTTCTGATATAGATCCTTACATATACAATCAACTGATAATCAACAAGGCCACCAAGCTCACTCAACTGGGACAGAATGGCCTCTTCAACAAATGGTGCTTGGAGAACTGGATATCCAGATCCAAAACAGTGAGAAAGTATCACCATCTTACGCCTTATACAAAAATCAACTCAAGATGGATCAGACCTAAATATAAAAGCCAAGACAATAAAGCTCCTTGAAGATAATGTAGGGAAGCATCACGTGATCTTGTAGTAGGAAATGGTTTCATAAACTTTACACCCAAAATGCAAGCAATGAAAGGTAAAATAAATAAATGGGACTTCCTTGAAATTAAAAGCTTTTGCACTTCAAAGGAGTTTGTCAAGAAAGTGAAAAAGCAGCCTACTCAATGGGAAAAAATATTTGGCAACCATTAATCCAAAAAGGGCCTAATTTCCAACATATGTGAAGAAATTCTACATCTCAAAAAAAAAAAA
>JAQZBX010006068.1:0-40285 GCA_029593785.1 Cabassous unicinctus | reverse complement strand
AGTGTTGAAAAGGATGTGGTGGAAAGGGAAGACTCATCCACTGCTGGTGGGAATGTAGACTGTTGCAGCCACTATAGAGGATGGTTTGGCGATTTCTCAAGAAGCTATGTATAGAATTGCCATATGAATCGATGATCTCAATACTAGGAATATACCCAGAAGAATTGAAAGCAGGGACACGAATAGATAAATGCAAACAAATGTTCGTAGTGGCATTATTCACTATTGCCAAAAGTTGGAAGCAACCCAAGTGCCCATCAACAGATGAATGGATAAGCAAATTGTAGTATGTACATACAATGGAATATTACTCAGCTGTAAGAAGGAATGCAGTATTAACACATGGAACAACATGGATGAATCTTGAGGACCTTATGTTGAGTGAAGTAAGCCAGTCACTGAAGGACAAATATTACATGATCTCACTGATATGACTTAAGCAAATTGAGCAGACTCACAGAGTTAGAGTATGGAAGATAGCTAATCAGAAGACAGAAAGGGAGTAGAGGGTGGTGTGCCAATGTTCAATTTGGGCAAAATCTATAAAAAGTTGAAAGGAGTGGTTGGGCAATGGATGGGGGTGATAGTGGTGCTGTGATGTGATTGGGTACAATGGTGCAGAAATGTGAGGGGGAGTCAGATGTGGGGAGGGGTTGGAATATCCATGGAACTAGGGGGAGGGTTGGAGGAAGCAGCAGGTGAACTCTGGAGATTTGCAGTTTTGTGGTTAAAACTACAATGGTGGAAATGTTCTTTTGACAAATATGGCAGGGGAGGGTTACTGGTGCAGGACGTTGGGGGTGGAGGGATATGCAGGATAGGTCACACCTGGGGCATGCCTCTATGGGATATGAAAGTGTTCATCTTTTCATGGTGTCATCTCAGTGGGTGGAGACTCACACGACAAAGAAAATATTAAACTCCTATCTAGGGGAGTCCTGCTATGTTCTCAATTAGAGGGGGAAGAATCTCTCAAGAACATAGGCAGTGCCTGGTAAATGAAAGCAGACCAATATGTCAAGTCCTCAATATTATTGCATGTAACTATGAACCTTATTCTTCAAAGACTGAATTTTAGTGTTTATCATAAGTTCCAAGGTGATGGGGAGGGGGAGAATAGAATAGATGGAACACAGAGCATTTTTTAAGGCATTGGAATTGTTCTGCATAATCTTGCAATGATGGATACAGGCAATTTTAATTTTTGTCAAAACATATAAAAGTATACGGTGCAAAATTTAAACCATAATGTAAATCATTGACCATGGTTAGAAGCAATGCTTCAATATTTGTACATCAGTTGTAACAAATGTACCATACTCATGTAAAATGCTATTAACAGGGGAGAGTAGGTGAGGGGTAGGAACTTGTGTATATGGGAATCCCCTCTATTTTCTATGTGACTTCTGTAATCTAAAGCTTCTTTAAAAAATAAAGCAAAAAAAAAAAGACACTGGGAGAACTTACAGAAGAAATTGTCACTGTGTGTAAAAGATAACAGATCTTACAATGATGAAAGAAACAATGAAAAAAATTTTTTATTTTATTATCATTTTTTAATTTTTTATTTTTCTATTTTATTTGTTTTTTATTATTATTTTATTTGTTTATTTTTTGGGCTTTGGGGGAAGTTTTGGACTGCAGAAGGGTCACAACTGTGGCAGGGGATGATCAGTGGCGTGGGGTGTCAGTGATGGGGGTATGTGTGGGGAGGGATGCACCTGGAGCATACCTTTATGGCATATGAATATGTTCAAGTGGTTATGGTGCATTGTCTCAGTTGGTGGAGACCCACACAATAATTGAAAGAATATTGAATTCCCATCCTGGGAAATCTTGCTACATTCTTTAATAGAGTGGCAAGAATCCCCCAAGTATATGGGCAGTGCCTAGCGAAAGACAGACCATTATGCCAGACCCTTGATATTGATGGTTGTACTTATCAACCTTGTTCTTGTGAAATTAAAACTTAGCCTAGTATTATATATTGCCTAGGAGTTACCTTCTGAAAGCCTCCTTTTTGCTCAAATGTGGACTCTCTTTAAGCCAAACTCAGCTTATAAATGCACTACCTCCCTCCCTCCCTCAGAATGGGACATAACTCCTGGAATTGAGTCTCCCTGGTACCACGGGATTATTACCAAGTGCCAACTAACGCTGCATCTGGAAAAAGACCTTGACCGAAATGGGGAAATATTAAATACAAATGAGGTTTATGGCTAAAAGATTTCAAAGTGAGTTGGGAGGTTATTCTGGAGCTTATACAGGTTTCAGGAAGATTTAACTAACTGCCACAGTATGTGAATTCCCTATATTTTTGATGTAACATTTATGTAATCTAAAAAATTAAAATATTAAAAATTAAAAAAATAAAAAGGGAAGTAATAGAAATTATCCAAAATGAAATGCAAAAAGAAAAACAAGAAAAAATGAAATAAAACAATAATAACAACAAAAAAAACATAAGCACATCAAGCAGGAGATGCGGGAAAAATGAATTTTTCTAATATATATGGACTTTGATTCATAGAAGGAGAGGAAGAAACACTGGAAAAGGTAATGGGGCAGAATCTTTCAAATTTAATGAATGACAATAAATCAGTGCCCTGAGAAGCTCAGAGAATTCCAAGGAGGATTTAAAAAAATACAAAACACCAACAAACACAAAGCACTTAGACAATCATAAATGGCTTTAAAAAAAAAAGCCAATCTTTGAAGCAGTTGGGATTGTAATAGGAATGAGGGTACAAATAAGAAACACAAAGAAAAGAACTACATAAGACTTCCCATCGAAACTATATAGGCCAGGTGTCAAAAGAGTGACATTTGTAGAGTACTAAAAAATATCTATTAATTAGAACACTAAACCCAAGCAGAAATCTTTCAAAAATGAAGGTGAAATAAAGACTTTTTCAGACACACAAAAACTAATGAAATTAATTTTCAGAAGACCTCCAATACAAGAAATCTTAAAGACTGAAGATTATGATATAGATGGAAATTGGGATTTATAAAAAGAAATGAAACCACCAGAAATACTAAAAGAGAGGGTAAATATAAATGACAGTTTTTTTCCCTTTTGCAACATGTTTAAAAGACAATTAACTATTTAAAGTAAAAAGAAAAACAATATATTGCAGATTTTATAACCCCTGTAGAAGTAGAATGTATGACAAAAATAGCACAAAATATAGAATGGAGGAAATGAAGCATGGTGCTTTCAGGTAAACACACAACAAATGAAGTTATATATGTATATTGTACACCAAAGAAAAACTACTAAAACAATTTTAGAAGCTATAACTAATAAGAAAAAAGGAGATAAAATAGAATAAGTATACATATTTAAACTTAAAAGGTAGGAAAAGAGAGAAAAAAGGACCAATGAACCCATGCAACAAAGGGCAAAAATTAGTAGCATTCAAATCCAACCATAAAAATTTCATAAAGGCAGAAATTGTCAGATGGAATAAAAAAGCAAGACAACCATATGCTGTCAACAAGAAACACACTTCAATTATATCAGTATAGAGAGATTACAAGTAAAAGCTTAAAAAAAAAACCTTACATCGTATGTGGTAGGTTTGGTAGATTGAATTATGTACCTGGGGGGGGATGTTCTTAGTCTTAATACATTCCTGTAGGTATGAACCCATCATAAATAGGACCTTTTGAAGGTATTTTTAGTTAAAGTATAGCCCAACTGAATGAAGTTGGGCTTTATCGTTATTACTGGATGCTTAATGAAGAAAAAACACAGGAAGGAACCAGAAGTTGCAAATTAATAGAACCTAGAAGACAAAGGATAGGACATTGTTATGCAATGGGGAAACCAAGGAACCTAAGGATTACCAGCCAGGCAGAAATCTACTGACCCCAGAAGGAAGCAAGCCTTTCAGCCTGCAAAACCATGAGACATAAATGCCCAATATTTAAGCCAACCCATTGTGTATTATTTGTCATAGCAGCCAGGAACCTAAGACAGCATGCAAACATTAATCAAAAGAAGGCTGGAGGAGGATTGTGGGGTGATTGGAAATGGACTAACAGGCAGAACTGAATGCTCTCACGAAAACAATGGAAAAAGAGCCAAAAGCTGTCTGAAGGACTTGCTTTGGGGGTCAGCACACCAGGACAGTGCTACACAACTCCCAGGAGGGTGAAGGACAGAGAGATAAAGAAGTTGAAATGACAAACATGAATTACCAAGCCCTCATGGTGGCTGGGTAGGGCTCCCCTGCTCCATCCTCAAGCTGGGCAATTTTGAAGACTGAAAATAAGTTGGACCAAATATCAAAAAAGAGCTGTGAAAAAAAACCATAAGTAAGAGAGAGATTAGCCATCAGAATTAAATTCACCAACATATTCAGATGCCTAGACATCAGCAAAAAACTACAAGCCATACTAGGAAACAGGAATAGATAGCCCAGCTAAAAGAACAAACCAAATATCCTGAAGAGATACAAGACTTAATGCAATTAATCAGTGATAATCACACAACTCCTAAATCACTTCAAAGAATTTAAAGAAAATATGACTAAAGAAATAAAGGATATTAAGAAGACACTGGGAGAGCATAAAGAACAATTTGAAAGCCTGAAAAGAAAAGTAACAGACCTTATGGGAGTGAAAGGCATGAAGGATGAGATTAAAAATACAGTAGAGGCACATAAGGGCAGATTTGAATTGCTTGAAGACAGAATTAGTGATTTCAAAGACAATATCTGAACTGGAAAAGACAGGAGAACAGACAGAGAAGAGAATGTAAAAAATGGAACAGAGTTTCAGGAATTGAATGACAACATGAAACACACAAACATTCACATTATTGGTGACCCAGAAGAAGAGAATGGAAAAGTAGCAGAAAGAATATTTGAAGAAATAATGACTGAAAATTCCCAACCCTTATGAAGGACAAAAATATCAATATCCAAGAAGGACAATGCACCCCAAACAGAATAAATCTGAATAGACCTACCCTGAGACACCTACTATTCAGAATGATAAATATCAGAGGTAAAGAGAGGATTCTGAAAGCAACACGAGAAAATCAAAGCATCACATACAAGGGAAACTCAATAAGATTAAGGCCTGACTTCTGATCAGAAACCATGGGGATGAGAAGAAAATGCTATGATGTATTTTAGGTACTGAAAGAGAAAAACTGCCAGCCAAGAATTCTGTATCTGGCAAAGCTGTCCTTCAAAAATGAGGGTGAGTTCAAAGTCTTCTCAGAAAAACAAAAACTGATAGAATATGTTACCAAAAGACCAGATTTGCAAGAGATACTAAAGGGGGTGCTGCAGCCTGAAAGGAAAAAACAAAAGCAAGAGATTTGGAGAAGAGTTGAGAAATGAAGATTATTAGGAAGGGTAAACTAAAGGATAAGAAGACAGACAATAGAACGATATGACAACAGAGAACTGGAGGATAAAAAAAATAAGCCATTTATATATTGCCTACAAAAGACCCAACTCAGACCTAAAGATACAACCCGGTTAAATGTGAAAGGTTGGAAAAAGGTATTCTATGCAAATAGTAAGCAAAAAAGAGCTGAAGTAGACCAGCTAAATGTAAAATAACACTATAGTATATGAACAATAATTACTCAGTGCAACTGGCAAATTGTTCCTGTGATCAGCATTCTGTAATTTTTTTTCATACAAAATAAACACTTGCTTTTAATTGAAACAAACAAACAAAAAAAGAAAGCTGGAATGGAGCAACGTCATCAACACGGTGACCTAAAACAACTATCGGAAAAGTCTCCACTCAGAAACAACTAATCAGAGGACAAATTCCACTTGCCTGGAACTCTGGAAGATGGTTGAGATTAGAGAAGAACTCTACAAATGCTGAAACAAAGGAAAGAAAAATAAATAGGAAGGAGATTTACACCATGAACCTGCCTGTTCAGATCCCATCCTTCATTTGGTTCCACACCGGTTAAGAGTCACAGAGAAGCAGTACGGCCTGGGTCCATCCTGTTGCAGATGCAGACCATAAAGCCACTCACATCAATGAGTTAGAACCCCACACATATGCAGACACAGGGATCCAAGTCCACAGAAACCCAGGCTTGAACACAAGCAACTAAAGAGTGCCACATATAAAAGTGTCCCTAGGAAAAAGAGACCACATTAGTACTGTTGGCAAGAGGTACACACTCTCAGCCCAGTCTCGGATTGCTGGATTAATTAAATGAATAATGGACCTTTCTGGATTGACCCCATCTAGGTACACATGGCATGTTACCCTAATGGTGACTTAATCAGAGAAAGAAAAGCATCATGGAAAAAAAAATATGTAGGGGTTATTGAACTTCTATAGAGCAGGATGAGTTTCAGAACTGAAAAGTGTAATGAAAAGGGAGTACTGCGTGAGGGAGAGAATGAAACAAATCATAGGATATGGGGAGAAAATTCTGCTCAAAAACAAACAGAATACAAGATTCTGGAAGAAGGAGTAGAGGAAAGGAAGATTTCTCCTGCAGGTGAAATAATTGCATATGAACAGTAAATCTTAAAAGCTGTACCACATATCCAGGACAAATATCAGATACAGAAGAGGTGAGAAAATCTGGAGTTAAACACAAGTTACTTTAAAGGTCCAGTATAAGTTGGACCAAATGTAAAAGAAGAGCCTTAACACATATCCAATCTACATTAAAACTCTAGACAAAAGGGAGAAACTGACCTTCAGTTAGCATAAAAATAATCAAATACCAAGGCATCAAGAAAAATTATAAGCTATACTAAGAAACAGAAAGATATGGCTCAGTCAAGGGAACAAATTAAAACTTCAGAGGTGACACAGATTTTATAACAACTACTCAAAGAAGTTCAAACAAATCTCCTAAATCAATTCAAGGAGATGAAGAAAAATATGAATAGAAATAAACTAATTGTGGCTATAGAGCTAAAAGATGTTAATTGGACAAGGTGTGAGTGAAAAGAAGAATTAGAAAGTTTATAAAGAAGCAAGCATAATAGAAATTACAGGGATGAAAGGCACAGTAATGGAGATTAAAATACACTGGAGTCATGATTGTGGAAGATGGTGGAGTCCTTCCACCAAACATCTATTAAGCAGATAGAAACTGTCTGAAACAACTATTTCAAAATTCTGGAGGCCAGAAGAACAATGTACAGCACCCAGGGAAGAGTGGAGGAAGAGGATGATAAATTACAGTAAAGAACAGTAAATTCCCCTCTCTGCATGGTGGTTACCTGCATGCATCCCCACTTTTGCTACATACCACCATGGGGTCCAGCCCATAAATTGATCATTGGTGACAGAAAGGGACATGAAAATGCACTTTCCCAAGACCAGGGGTGGGTACAGTCAATCACTGGTCATGAATTCATATCAGTAAGGCCCAGCTCTGATGGCAGCCATTGTTTCAACCACCCTGAAAAAGATGGTGGCAGCCATTGTTTCTGCCTGCTTGGACAAGGGCAGCAGTAGCCATTGGTTCAACCCACCCTGGAAAGGGGTAGATGCAGTAGAGAATTAAGGTCTCTGATCATACTCAGAGCTGTGGGGACAGTTAGTTCAAGGGCTGCATTTGCTGGACAAGCAGAAAAGCTCAGCTTTGGGGACCTGTCAGAAAAATACTTGGTGCCCTTCCTGATCTCCTCCCTAGGACACTTTGGAGCTGTCTGTGCCTCCATTGTGGGTTGCTGGTCCTGTTTTGGTTGGTTAAGACTGACTTGGGAAAGTCCTTTCTGGTGTGCCCTTCTTCCCAGAATTTTCCCTCCAGGCAAAAGCATCTTGAGACAACTTGAAAAGAGTATAAGTGACTATAAAGGCACAAAATCTAGGAAAAAAGGCCTGCCAGCTTCAAACATGCAGGAGAGGGAGGTCTGTCTACTGGGAAACAAAGGCAACTCCAAAACAACTGACAAGCAAAAGCTAAGCACAAGACAGAGGTCCAGAAAGACAAGGAAAATCTTGCACAATGCATTTGCCTTGGGTAGATCTTCCTGATAGGAGGGCTAAAGCTCAAGAAAAACTCTGTCTTATCATCAGATGGTTACAAAACATCTGTAATCAGATGGAAATTAGACATCTCAGAGAATAAATACTAGAATTAACTATTTTAAATATTAAAATGTACTGTGTGCAACAAAAGAGTAAGACAAAAACAATGAAACAGGAAATGATGGCCCATTCAAAGGAAGAGGATAAAAATCCAGAAAATACCAATGAAGAAGACCAGAATGTGGATATAATGAACAAACACTTTTAAAAAATGATCTTAATAAACCTCAAGGAAATAAAGGAGAATAAAGGAACCAAACAGAACTACTGGAGTTGAAGAGCACAATAACAGAAATTAAAAATTCCCAAACAGCAAAAGAAAGAGTCAGCAACTCAAAAATAAGACACGTGAAATGAACCAGGCTGAGGAGACAAATGAAAAATGAATTATTAAAAGTGAAAATAGCCTAAGACACCTCTGGGATACTGTCAAGCATACCAATATTTGCATTATGAGAGTCCCAGAAAGAGAAGAAAGAGAAAAAGGGGCAGAAGGAATAGTCAAAGAAATATTGTTATTGAACTTGTCAAACTTAGCAAAGGATGTGAATATGCACATCAAAGAAGCTCAGAGAATATCCAAACAGGATAAATATGAAGAAAAATGTACCCCATCATGCAGTGATCACACTATCAAATGCAAAGGACAGAGAGATCCAAAAGCTGCAAAGAAAAGTAATGTGTTACACACAAGTGAGATTCAGTTAGATTGAGTGCCGGTTTCTCCTCAGAAACATGGAAGCAAGAAGACAGTTGGTTGAAATACTTACAGTGCTGAGAGGAAGTAACTGCCAACCAAGAATTTTATCTCTAGTGAGTCTTTTTATTTTTCTAAATGAGGGAGAGATTCAGATATTCTTCGATAAACAAAAGCTGAGGGAGTTCATTACCAAAAGGCCTGCATTACAAGCAATGCTAAAGGGAGTTCTTCTGAAAGGAAAGGACACTAGATAGTGGTGCAAAGCTAATAAAGACATAAAGACCCGTGGTAAAGGTAACCATTTGGGTAATTATAAGTGCCAGCATTTATTGTAGTGTATTGTTTGGTTTGTAACTTCACTTCTTATTCCCTACAGGTGATAAAATGCAAATGCTTAAAAATAATAATAAATTTATGGTTTTAGACAAATATATAAATATATGTAGTAGCACATGGGGATAGATGGGTATAGAAAAGATATTTTGCATGCTATTGAAGTTAAGTTGTTATCAAACCTAATATGATTGTTATATGTTTAGAATGTTTTGTTTTAACCCCATAGTAGCCACAAGGAAAACAGATGCAAAATATATCTAGACAGAAATGAGAAGGCATATGTAATATAGTACAAAACAAGAAAGCAAATAAATATAAACATAAGTTTTAACAGAAGTGAGGGACAAAAAAGTTTTAAGACTTACAAAGGCTAAATAGAAAAATGGCAGAAGATAGTCCTTTACTATGAGTAGTGACTTTAAATGTAAATGGATTAAACTATCCAATCAAAAGGCAGAGATTGACAGAATGAATAAAAAAGCATGACCCAAATATATTCTGTTTGCAAGAGACTCATCTTAAATTCAAAGATACAAGTAGGTTCAAAGTGAAAGGATGGAATAAAATATACCATGGAAGTAGGACCCCAAAGAAAGCTGGGGTAATTATGCTAATAGCAAATTAAATAGATTTTATAGTCTGATGTTGGCAGTGGAATTTTCATATATGCCTTTTATCATGTTGAGGAAGTTTCCTGCTATTCCTTTTTTCTAAATGTTTTCTTTAAGATAAGAGGCTCAAACTTGTGAAATGCCTTTCTTTCCTCAATTGAGGTGATCATGAGATTTTTTCCCCTTCATTTAGTTAATATGGTGTATTACTTTAATTGAATCTCTTATGTCAAACCTTCCTTGCATATCTTGGATAAATCTCACTGGATCATGGGCTATAATCCTTTTAATGTGCTGTTGTATTGTTTTTGCAAAATTTTGTTGATTTTTGCATCTATATTTCAAAGAGATACTGGTCTGCAATTTTCTTTTATTGTAGTATCTTTATCTGGTTTTAATAATAGGGTGATTTTGGCCTCATAGAGTTAGTTATGTAGTATTCAGTTTTTTTCTTCAGTTTTTTTGGAAGAGTTTGAGAAGGATTGGTCCTTGGTTTTTCTTTGTTTAGAGGTTTTTGATGACCGATTCAATTTCTTTACTTGTAATTGGTTTCACTCTAAAAGACATAAAAGACCTCAACAATCCAATTGCAAGTAAAGAAATTGAATCGGTCATCAAAAACCTCAACAAAGTGGTGGGATGGAAAATCAAAATGCAGAAATGAGTAGTGATTCTATACACAAGTAATGGGACAATATCATGAGGAAATCAGGGGAACAATCCATTTACAATAGCAACTAAAAGAATCAAATCTCTAGAATAAATTTAACTAAGAATCTAAAAGATCCCTACACATAAAACTACAAAAACACTGTTTAAAGAGATCAAGGAAGACCCAAATAAATGGACGTATATCTCATATTGGTGGATTGAAAGTCTTAATATAATTAAGATGTCATTTCTACCCAAACTTATTTACAGATTTTATGCAAGCCTGTGGCAATTTGATGATTTTTTGGGTCCCAGAAAACCTCTTCTTAAAACTAATCTATTCCTGTGCAGGTAAACCTATCCTAATCAAAATTCCAACAGCTTACTTTGAAAAAGTAGAAAAGACAATTATCAAATTTATTTGGAAGGGAAAGGGGCCCTGAATTCGAAATCGTCTTGAAAAAGGAGAAAAAGTTTGGAGGACTCACACTATCTGAAGTTAAAGCATGTTACAAATCTACAGTGTTCAAATCAGCATTGTACTGGAATAAAGATAGATATATTGATCAATGGAATCGAATTGAGATTTCAGAAATAGACTCTAAGAACTATGGTCAATTGATTTTTGGCAAAGCTACCAAATCCACTCAACTGGGACAGAACAGTTACTTCAACAAATGGTTCTAGGAGAACTGGATACCCATATCCAAAAGAATGAAAGAGGAATTGTATCACACACCTTACAGAACAATTAACTCAAAGTGGATCAAAAAACTAAATATAAGATCTAGCACCATAAAATTCCTAGAAAAAAATGTAAGGAAGCATCTTCAAGATCTGTGGTAGTTGGCAATTTCTTAGACTTTACACTTAAGTATGAGCAATAAAAGGAAAAATAGATAAATGGGACTGCCTCAAAATTAAATACTTTTGAGTTTCAAAGGACTCTGGCAAGAAAGTGAAAAGGCAGCCTACTCAATGGAAGAAAATATTTGGAAACCACATGTCCAATAAGTGTTTGATTTCCATGTTATATAAAGAGATCATACAACTCAACGATAAAAAGACAAGCAATTATTTTTAAAAGGGGGCATAAGATTGAATAGACACTTCTCAAAAGAGAAAATACAAATTACCAAAAGCACATGAAAAGATGTTCACTATCAATAGTTATTAGGAAAATGCAAATCAAAACAACAATGAGATACCATTTCACACCTAGTAGAATGGCCACTATAAAAAACCAACCAACCAACAAAAACCCCAGAAAAGTACAAGTGTTGCAGAGAATGTGGAGAAAAGGAACACTTAAATACTGCTGGTGGGAATACAGAATGACGCACCTGCTGTGGAAGACAGTTTGGTGTTTCCTCAGGAAGCTAAGTTAAAATTGACATATGAACTGGCAATCCTGCTACAAGGATTATACTCAGAAGAAATGAAAGCAGGGACACAAACATACATTTCATACCAATGTTCATAGCATTATTATTCACAATTGTCAAAAGATGGAAATAACCCAAGTATCCATCATTGGATGAATGGATAAACAAAATGTGGTATATATATACAATGGAATATTTTTCAGGTGTAAGAAGGAATGTTGTCCATGTGACAACATGGATGAAACTTGAGGACATTATGTTCAGTGAAATAAGCCAGACACAAAAGGAGAAACATTGTACCATTTCACTAGTATGAACTAATTTTAATGAGCAGACTCTTAGAGATAAAATCTAAAGCATAGGTTATCAGGAGATACAATGAAGGTAGAGAAGAGGGAGCTGGTACTTAACTTTTGCAGAATTTTTAATAAGGCTGACTGTAAGTTTTTGGAAATGTGTAGAGGTGATGGTAGCACATTACTGTAGGTGTAATTAACAGCGATGAATTATGGATGTGATTATGGTTTAAATGGGGGAAGTTTAGGGTCACGTATGTCACTAGACAGAAAGCTAGAGGGTATAATATGGGACTGTATGACATAGTAAAGCCAGTTGTGGAGGATACATGAACTAGAACAAATGTATGTCACTCTTACAAGGGCCTAATAATTGGGTGGTATACGGAAACAACTAATGCAAACTATGAACTATAGTTAACAATAAGATTTTAATATTCTTTCATCAATTGTAATAAAGGTACCATAACAATGCTATGTGTCAATAATAAGGGAGTATAAGTGGTATGAGATTTTTATTTTTGGAGTAATGAGAATGTTCTCAAATTGACTGTGGTGATGAATGCACAACTCTGTACTTATACAGAGAGCCATTGACTGTACACTTTGAATTATTTGTTTGGTATGTGAATAAAACTGTTCTTAAAAAAAGAAGAGAAAAGAAATTGCACCTTAAATGCATCTTCTAAAAGATATTTCATATCCCAAATGAGCAGTATCATATCCACCTGGAGGATACTGTTCCAAGTAGAAAGCTATTTCTAAGACCCTGTCTTCAGTATGACATTAGAAAGAAAAATAACAATATTTGACCAAATGTCAGCACTTGAAGGTCATAAGAATGAGGGAAATATGAAACCAAAAATTGAAAACACAATTACTCAAAAATAAAATAAAACTTCTAGTTGGAGCCAAAAAATAAAAATAAAATAAAACTTATTACAAAGCTACAGTGGTCAATATAGTACGGTGCTGGCACAAGGATAGAAATATAGGCCAATGGAATTAAATTGAGAGTTCAGTAATAGCCCCTTCATCTGTGGCCAATTGATTTTTTTTAACAAATCAATTTTATTGATACACATTAATAAAGCATTAATATATCCAAATTGTATAATCAATGATATTCAGCATAATCACATATTAGTGCATTCATCACTTAAATCATTTTAGAGCATTTTCATTATTCCAAAAATATTAATTTTAAAAAACATAAAAAATTCATCACCTCTCAATCTCTCTATGCTTCCCCTGCCAATTAATTTTTGACAAGGCTGCCAAGTCCATTCAAATGGGAAAGAATATTCTCTTCAACAAATTTTGTTGGGAAAACTGGATATTCATATGCAAATAATGAAGCAAACCCCCTATCTTAGCCCATGTCTTAGTTTGCCAATGCAAAGTACCAGAAATGGGTTGGCTTTTATAATGGGAAATTTATTTAGGTTATAAATAAAGCTTATAGTTCCAAGGCCGTGAAATGTCCAAATCAAGGCACCATCAGAGATGCTTTCTCACCAAAGTCAGCTTCTGTTGATCCTAGCTTCCTGCCATGTGGCAAAGATGCCTGCTCTTCTCTGCATTATCCTCCAGAATTTACCATCTCCCAGAGCTCAGCTGTGGGCAACCAGACATAGGGCTTGCCTGTTTCTGGGCCTCTTCTCTTAGTCTTGGTGGTTCCACTTTCTTCTCAAGTTCAGCTGTGAGCTATTAGGCATATAGCTCATCTCTTCCTGGACCTCAGCTCTTTGAGCCTTTGGGGCTTCACTCTTTGTGCTCATCTGTGGGTGAACCTGGAGTCCTTTCTCTCACATTTCAGGATCAAATATGGCTGCTTCCTTTTCCTCTGTGTGTCCCTCTCTCTGTTTCTGTTTATATCAGACCCAGCAAGAAGTTGGAGAATCAACCTGAGTCACACCTCACTGACATAGTCTAATAAAAAGCGATCTAATCAAGTGATCTAAACTGAATCTTATGCAATCAAAGGGTACCACAACTACAGGAATTGATTATTTTAAGAACATAATCTTTTTAGGATTCATAAAATAATTTCAAACTGTCCCATACCATTTACAAAAATTAACTCAAAATGGATCAAAGACCTAAATATAAGAACCCAGGTTATAAAATTCCTAGAAGAAAACATAGGGAAGCATCTTTAGGACCTTATGTTAGGCTATGGTTTCTTGGACTTTACACCCAACCCACAATCAACAAAAGAAAAAATGGATAAATGGGACCTCATCAAAATTTAAAAATCTTGTGCCTCAATGGTCTTTATCATGAAAATAAAAAGAAAACCTACTTAATGGGAGAAAGTATTAGGAACCACATATCTGATAAGGGTTTAATTATATAACAATTTCCTACAATTCAACAATAAAGAAAAGTCATTTACAAATGGGAAAAATTATTGAATAGACTTTTCGTGAAGGAAGAGAATAAATGACAAAGAAGCACATGAAAAGATGCTCCACATCACTAGCTATTAGGGAAATGCGAATCAAAACCACACTGAGATACTATTGCACACCCACTAGAATGGCTACTATTAAAAAAAAAAAAAAACCCAACAGAAAACGACAAGTGTTGGAGAAGATGTGGAGAAATAGGAAAACTCATTCATTGTTGGTGGGGATTTAAAGTGTTGCAGCTGCTGTGGAAGAGTTTCACAGTTTCTCAGAAAACTAAGTTTAGAACTACCATATGACCTGGAAATCCCCCTTCTAGATTATACCCAAAAGAATTGAAAACAGGTGCTCGAAGAGATATTTGCACATTGACATTCATGGTGGCATTATTTACAATTGCCAAAAGATGGAAGCAACCTGCGTGTCCATCAACTGATGAGTGGATAAACAAAATGTGGTATGTATACATAAAATGGAATATTATTCAGTAGTAAAGAGGAATTAAGTTTTGACATGTGACACATGGATGAATGTTGGAGATATCATGTTGTGTGAAATAAGCCAGAGACCAAAGAACAAATATGGTATGATGTCACTGACAATCAACAATTAGAATGAGCAAATTCATTGTGTAGGAAGCTAGAATACAGGTTACCAAAAGCTGGACTGTGGGTAGGGCATGGGGAATGAATGCTTAAATTGTACAGAGTGACTATTTGGGTTGATTGCAAAGTTTTGATAATGGATGGTCTTAAAGGTAGCACAATATTGTGAAGGTAATTAACAGCACTCAATTATATAAGTGAATGTGTATAAAAGAGGAAATTTCAGGTTGTATAAATGTTACTAGAATTTTATATATATATATATATACACACACACAATACAAACAGTAAACCCTATTGTGAACAATGTACTGTAGTTAATAGTACAGTTATAATAATTTTATTTTATGAATTGTAACAAACATATCACTCTAGTGCAAAGTTTTAATAATAGGGTGAAATATGGGAACTTTGTGTTTTATGGATTTTATGCATACTTTTTCTGTAAACCTATAACTTTTCTAATAAAAATGAAAGCTGAAGGTACTATATTAAAAGCAGAAGTGCACTTCTGCAAAAATAATATAATAATAAAGGGTCAATTCTTAAGAAGACATAACAAACCTAAATTTGGTGTGTGACAACAGGACTCCAAAATACATGAAACAAAATGGCTTGAACTTAAAAGAAAGCATAAATGTTTGTTCATTTCTTTATCTTGAGGGATTTGGGATCATGTCTGCTCTGACTGCTTCAGGCTGAGTGGGGACTTAGATATTATGGGGCACTGGAAAGAATCGTTTGCTTGCTGTTATAGAGACTCCCTGTTTAAGGGGATGGGACTTGTCTATCATCATCATTGTGTCAGTTGTCCAGGGCAAGCACAAAGAACTGGAGAGTAGGAGTTGGCCACAACTCTGCTGGGATTCAGGGCTCAACAGGCATATAAACAGTTTGAAAATTTAAGACTCAAAGAGACATATTTAATGGGTATATTGAAAATTATAGGTACAAATAAAATGAATAGCAGAATCATGAGCAGGGGAATTTTTAATGACTCTATGTTATATTGGAGAAATAGATTATCACATATTCCCAAATAGGGCCCACCAAGGAGGTGTTGATTTCATGAGGCTGTGTGCCTTGCTTTATTGTCCAGATATCCTTAGAGCCCTGGGGAGCACTCTTGTCTGAGGCTTTGTTTACTGTGGTAGTTAGTGAAATCTGCCTTAGACCTGTACTAACATAACCTCCAGAATGACCTCCTAACTCACTTTGAAATGTCTTAGCAGTAAAAACTCTTTGATTCACCCTTTTGGTCAAGGTCTTTTTCCAAATGCATCCCTGGTTAGCGCTTGGTAAAAATCGCTCGGTGTCAGGGAGCATCATACCCGGGAATCATTCAAATGCTAGGGGCAAGGTAGTGCATTTAGTTGCTGAGTTTGGCTTAGAGAGAGGCCACATTTGAGTGACAAGGAGGTTTTCAGGAGGTAACTATTAGGCATTAATTATAACTTGGTTAAGTTTCATTTTTCAAGAAAATTTCATAAGTACGAGCATTAAGATCGAGGGCTTAGCATATTGGCCGGTTTTCTTTTATTAGGCGTGGCTTATATATTCCAGGGATATTTGCCATTTTATTTGAGAAAGTAGCAGGACTTCTCCAGAATGGAAGTTTAATATTTTGTTAGCTACTCTGTGGGCCTCTATCTATGGAGAAAACATACCTATAACAACACGAATACATTTGTTTACCACAGAAGTATGCATTAGGTGCATTTTTCCCAATGCATCATACCATTGTGTAAATCCTGAAAAAAGCATTCTTATACTTGTATTCTTAACTGTAATCCTTGTTGTTATTCCTTTTAAAGTTTGTGCATTTAGTGTCCTTAGAAATCTTTGCCTAATCCAAGATCACAAATTTTTTTTTCAATTTTTTCTTCCAGGTGTTTTGCAGTTTTAGGTTTTTTAAATTTTGGTCCTTAACCTATTTTGTGTAGATGTACAAGATAAGAGTCAGATATATATATTTTTAAAAAGTCCAAAATTTCACCATTATTTATTTAAAAGACTATCATTTCTCTGTTGGATCACCTTAGCTCCTAATCAGAAATTGATTGAAAATCTATGAATCGGTCAAATTCTGGACCTTCTAAGCTGTTCCATTGATTAGTGTGTCTTTTCTTACTCAAATAATGCTCAGTCTTGATCACTATAGCCCTGAATCTCAGCAGAGTTGTGGCCAACCCCTACTCTCCAGTTCTTCAGGCTTGCCCTGGACAACTGACACAAGGATGATGATGGGCAAGTCCTGTCCTCCTAAACAAGGAGTATCTATAATTCCAAGCAAAACAATTCCTTCCATTGCCCCAAAATATCCAAGTCCCCTCTCAGCCAGAAGCAGTCAGAGCAGACATGATCCCAAAATACCTCAAGATTGAGAAATGACCAAACGTTGGGTGGTGGTGTCAAAGTAGATTTATAGTTATTGTAGTAACTATCTTGTGTTAATGGAAGAACTTGTAACAATTGCTATAAAGACAGTGGTTGTCAAGGGTTCAGAAGGGAGTGGGATGGATGAATAGGTAGAAGATAGGACATTTTTAGGGCAGTGAAAGTGATCTGTATGATACAGCAATGATGGACACATGACATTATACATTTGTTAAAGCCTATAAAACCGTACAGCACAAAGTTAAACCATAATTTAAACTATAGACTTTGTTTAGTAGCAATGCTTAGTATTGATTCATCAATTGTAACAAATGTAATACATTAATGTAAGATGTTAATAATAGGACAAAATATATATGTGTATATGGGAGGAATTACATGGTGATTCCCTATACTTTCAGTGTAATTTTTCTTTAAATCTAAAACTTCCTTAAAAATAAATTTTATTAATACAAAAAAGTGATAAATTTGACTGAAACAAACTTAAAATCTTCTGCTCTTTGAAGGAGGGCTGTTTTGAAAATTAATAGGCAAGGCACATCTAGGGGAAAATATTTGCAAAGTGAAAATTTGATAAAGTACTTGTATCCTCAATATAAAAGGATCTCTTCTAATTGAGGACAAACAACCTAAATTAATAATGCAAAATATTTGTAGAGACACTCTCAAAGAAGAAAAACTAATAGCAAATAAAGCACATGGAAAGATGTTCATCATAACTAGTCATTAGGGAAATGCAAATTAAAATAATTAGATATTTCTACACACCTGTATTAGTCAGCCAAATGGGTGCTGATGCAAAATACCAGAAATTGGTTGGTTTTTATAAAGGGTATTTATTGGGGTAGAATCTTATAGTTACCAGGCCATAAAGCTAAGTTACTTCCCTCACCAAAGTCTGTTGCCATGTGTTAGAACAAGATGGCTGCTGACATCTGCAAGAGTTCAGCCTCCCTCTTCCTCTTAAGACTCTGTTGTCCCAGCTTCTTCCAATATCAGCTGTGGGCTGGGATAAGTCTTGTCTCTCTCCCAGGACTCGTTCCTCTCTGGGCTAGGCTGCTCTATTCTCTCCACAAGGTCAGCTGTAGACTCTCAAGCTCTCTCTCTTCTCGGGGCCTCTGCAGTGTCTATGGAGCCGTCTCTATTCCTCTGTGTCCTTCTCCTGTGTGTTTACTTTCCAGGGCTCCGGCATTAAAACTTTTACTCTCTCCTCTGCAGTGAGTCCCAAGGGGGCAGGGACTCAACATCTTACTGACATGCCCAATCAAAACCCTAATCAAGTAAAAGTGAAACCTCTGAAGTTAATACAATCTAATATGCCCAGAGGAACAGACCAGTATACAAACATAATCCAATATCTATATTTGGAACTCATAAATAATACCAACTGCTACAATACCTTGAGAATGACTCAAATTTGAAAAAAAAAAAAAAAAAAAAAAAAAAAAAAGACCACAGGAAGAGCTGGTAAGGATGTAGAGAATGTGGAAATGACATAACTTGTTGGTGGGAAGACACAAGTGATGGCCAGTTTGCAAACAGTTTGGCAGTTTCTTATAAAGTTAAACATTAAATTGTCATTGGATGTA
This sequence comes from Cabassous unicinctus, assembly GCA_029593785.1. Classification (NCBI taxonomy): domain Eukaryota; kingdom Metazoa; phylum Chordata; class Mammalia; order Cingulata; family Chlamyphoridae; genus Cabassous; species Cabassous unicinctus. Next base: position 21,261 of record JAQZBX010006068.1, on the reverse strand, counting down.
GAAATACTACTCCTTTGTAATTACTAAAAGAAATAAAACACATATTCACAATTATACCTTTATATGAATACTTACAGTTCCTTTATTTTGTAATGGTTCAAAACTAGAAACAACCCAAGTATCCAAAAATGTGAAGTGGATAAACAATTTTGTACATTCATACAATATAAGGCACTGAAAAATACAAAGGAACAAACTCACAATATGTGCAACAACATAGATCAATTTTAAAAGTGTTATGCAAAGAGAAAGATGCCAGACATAAGAGGCTACATACTGTATGATCTATTTGTATGATCTGGAAAAAACAAAACTGTAGGGACAGAAATCAAATCAGTGGTTTCTAGAAACTGGGAATGATGAGACGGTATTGTCTACAAAGAAGCATGAATAAAATTTTGTGGGTAATAGAAATATTCTTCCCTGATTGGGGTAGTTGTAAGATTGTATACATTTGTAAGAACACATCAAACTGTATACCAAGAAAAGGTGAAGTTTTCTACATATAAAAGGTACATCAATAAACCTGACTTTTAAACTGCAATATAATGCCATGAAAATCCATGCCTTCACTGTAATAGTCCAAAAATTTAAAGTGGATAAATTGACAAGTCATTCCAATAAGCAACTGGTGCATTCTAGATCAAGGAATGCTGGTCTTATATAAGTTTAATGGATTAATTTTTTTCTTTCATTAATCCTGATTAATATATCTTCCATATGCAAATAGTTACTTTGATCTCATTTTTCACTTTTAATTTATTAGAAATGGCACATCTGAGTTCCCTAGAAAAAATCACCATCCTTTCCACTGGCCCCAACATAAATCCACAACAAAAGAAATAAAGCATTTAATAAAACAACTCAATATATCCTTTCATGAATTAAATATGTTTAATAACTGACACAAATTTGATGAATGTTTCATAGCATTCTCTGCAAATAAGAAATACTTTACATGTCTTTTCCTACTCTAATTTTGGATTTAGCACCAATCCCAAAATTCTCTGGAAAAAAATATGTTAACATTGGCCATCTTCAATATTTAATGCTGTCCAAATCATCAAACTTCCATACACATTTTGAAATAATGAACTTTGAGAATGATTCCATTCCTGTGAAAGTAAGTGTTGGGTTAATATAGCACATTATGCTCTATTCACAAGTACCACACATGCAAATTACTGACTTTCTGAAAAGAGCAACTTTGAAATGTCTTATTACATTTATCATAGGTTTATTATTGTCAAATGCATATACATTTTCAATTATGATCAGGCATTCCTTTCCTTGTACTTGAGTAGGCTTAACTTCTTTTAATATTTCAGTTGAAAAACTTCCTCACTATCAAAAAATTTAATGAATATAGTTGTTATAACCTGCCTCAAATATCATGCTTTGGTGCATTAAACATAATTTTATTTTCTCAGAATTTGGTTCCAATTTTTTATCCTGAAAAACAGCATCATTGTAGTTAACATTTCCCTTATTTTCACAGAACTACCATCATAAATTAACAAAGAATCATTAGATCTGATGATATGATGAGGAGGAAACAACTAACATTATAAATAATCTGTAATTTTTTAAAGATAAATTCAATAATGAAGATATGTTCATGCAATAGCCACAGTAATGAACAAACATTTTCCCTCTTTGGAATGATTACATTTCCAAAATAACATTCTCACATCTTCCAGATATATGTCCCTATGGTCTTATAAAATAATATGTTTTAAACACTTGTGCTGATTTATTTAGAATAAGCTGAATCTACATTTTAACATTGGTTTAAAAAATAACATATGTTATTCAAACTGAAAAATGACTTGATAAATAAATGTCCAATTACGACATTTATGCTTACCTCACTTAAAAAATTTAGTGAAATTTCAATCATCTTTATTTTGACTCAGTTTAAAATTGATGTATTTATTCAATAATGAAAGAATACTTTCCAAATGTTTGGAGAAGTGGTTATTTAGGTTGCATTACTGTTGCTTTCTTTTGTTATTTTTAAATAAATAAATAATAGTTAATAAAATACAGGAATAACTGAATAGTTCTACACTCATTTTTTTTACTAGTTGATTTATCTTAAATGAGTGACATCTAATGTGGATACTGATAATCAAGGTAAACTTTTTTAGTATGAAATGTCCTGATTTTCTATTTTGGGGGGTACATTTTCTTCTCTCCCCTCCAACTGAAGCAATGATGCTACCGTTTTGATATTTCTTAGAAAACATTCACTAATATATTTAAAGAATAAATATGTTCCGAATGACACTTGATGCATAAAATCATCTTTTCTGAGGAAAGGGGAGTTAAAAAGTTATTAATCAGATTCTGTATAATGTAAAGTAATTACATGAGCTGTTGACTATATGAAGTGATTACTCCAAAATCAAAAAGTGTAATAATGAACATATAAAGACAGATAAAAATGTTGTTACCTACCTGTTCAGACAAAATAGGTTTAAAATCTAGATATAGTGGTATGCTTACAAATCGAAAAAGTATTATCCCCACCCCAAATTATCAAGGTTACAAATTCATCTAAATTCTCTTGGGATTTTCTATTAAAATGAGTAATATTGATGAAATTTAACTATTTTCTTTAGAATATCTATTTATTCAATTGAAGAATTAAATCTTCTTTGAAGAATATAGACATGCACCAAGATTTCAACTTCATGATAAAAATAAATTGAAGTCCCTGTTTCTCCAAGTAAAGAGCAATAGATTTCCTATCAGTTTTGTTTGTGGAAATATCAGTGACACGGAGTCTGAGATTTCTGTTTCCTACCTACAAGTTATTGGTAAAATCATTAGAAATTCTTGGGCAAAAGGAATATTATACCTTTGCAAAGAAACCTCAGCTACAACCTGGAAAATTTCCATTTGTTTTTATCTTCTTTACATGGAATTTGTGTTCATTGGTATTCTTCACATAATCTAAGATAGTGTTATTATTGTGTTTGTTTGTTTTTCCGGTATGGAATTCAATACCCAACTTTCTTCTTATTTGGAGGATTTTTGTAATAAAATATTACATTTCAGAAGAAGGACAATACATTTCATCTTTGTTACCCTGCTTCATATGAGAGTATAGAAATAATTTCTGAATTATGTGGGCATGGGCACACACACAGACACAAACAATAGCTTACTTCAATTTAAACCCTAGCTTTTTCTTATTCCTCTTCTTTTCTCTTTTATCTAACAGTCTTCTTTGATGCTACCTAAATTTTAATATGATTTTGGAGTTTTTAATTTCCATTTTTTTAGAAAGTCACAAAGCTATTTAAATATTTGGAAGATATTTAGACCCTAATCAAAAGCATATGTGCACTTTAAAATAAATGTTGAGTTGAATTTTCATAAGGCAGCAATTCTGCTTTAATGACTTTCATATAGCAGAATCACAGATAATATTTTTTTATTGTACAGAAAGATTTTTTTCCTATATTGATATCATTCAAGGAAAGATTTTTTACAAACATAATTAAAGCTCTATATTAGTTGATATGAATATGTACAGAAACAGAAAATACTAACCAAGTTCTTTCAGATTAAGAAATTTTTGCTAAAAATCTTAACTTGAGAAATTTTCTTTTTATATTCAGTTTTAGGTAGTAAAATGATAGTTAGCATCAACTTTATAGATGTGTCATTGTATATTGGGTTTTAATAATGTGAACTATGAGAGGAGAAATAGGACAAAATATTTGCTATTAAGAATGTTATTAGTACACTAATAATACTTAACAAAAATAGATTTTTAATTTTTATTGATACCCTGATGGTAAGATAAGATAGATTCATTTTCTGTTTTCCCTGTAAGTAAAACTTTTATGCCATTCACAGAAGTGGAAAGCATTGGAAAGACTTCCCAATATCTCTCATTTCATAGATATTTATATGATGATCAAATGTTGAATCTCACTATTTAAAGCACTTTTGGTTAGATGAACATAACAAAAGAGGAATAATTTGTATCATTGGACATTTATAAAGACCTGAAAAATAAAAACAGGAATTATATGTTCCATTCTTTTGGTAACAGAATAATACCTCTTCATGCATTTAGGTTTTACTCTTTTTCAACAGCCAGAGTTAAACCTAAGCAGAATTAAAGTTGGCAGGCATTTGCCATTTTGAGGCCATTCTCTGAAGCTCTCTGACCAGCTGGTTATTAATGCCTTATATTCAGTAATCTCAGGGTCATTCAGTTGGGTGAAGTAATTATCATCTACTAAAATGTAATCCCATCTCCCAGGACAAGTAATACAAACCTGAATTAGGTTATTTTATTCTGTGATGGTCAGCTAAAAGCAACTCACTTTAAAATGAAGAAGCAGATTTTTTTTCTAAGAAGAAGGTGAAAAGAAAGATCTAGAGCCAGGAGGACAGAAAGTAATTAATTGTCAGCTTGCAGGGTATGGAGAAGTGCAAATATAAAATAATATTTTCCTCTTTCTCTTTTGTGTATATGTGTATGTATGTGTGTGTGCTAAATATTCTGATATGTTGATATGTTGGGATTAAGATTTTCCCTGGGCTTGCATGGCAAATCAAAATACAGTCCCTATGTGAGGCAGTCAATTGGTTTACTGACTATGCCACATTTAGGAAAGCAGTTTCTGGTTTATGTGCATATATCAGTATTCAGGTGTTTTTTGGAGAAAACCATCATGGTATTGCAGGACTGGAGCAACATGAATGCTCAGGACATCAAGGAAGGTATGAGAATCAGATTCTGTGGAGTCAGAAAGGCAAAAATTGCTCATTAGGACAATTATGGGGAGATTGTGGGTCTCACTTCATGTATTTCCTTTCTTTCAGGGCTCATAGTCTTGATTGGCCTATTTTTCAAAGCTGGAAAACATTTCCTGCATATGTTTGACAATTTTATACTTGTTTTTGGTAGGTGGGCATGTCTATTACCAGTTACACTGTCATGGTCAAAACAAGCAGATGCCCTCATCTTAAATTTTTAACCAAATGCACACTCCTCCAAACCCCACAAACTTCTGAATTATATATTTAGAAAATTTAATATTGTGGAAGAGAGACAGAGCAATATTAGCTCTATGAAAGATCGAAAAGATGGCTGCAATTCTTTTGTCTTCCTTGTATCCACAGCTTTACAATATGCCTTTGCAGTTCCTCCTGTCAAGAGGTGTAGTCAGTCTAGATAGCTTTGTGATTTGACTTAATCTGTAGAATGTGACAGAGTGATGTTTTTCTGGTTGTGAGGTTCAATTTAAGAAGCCTTACACTAATCTGCTCTGTCTTTGGAAATGCTGTGAGCACCATGTTTACAAGCATGAGCTAGTCTACCGGATGATGACAGTGACCTGCCACCACAAGTGACAACCAACCAGCCACCAAATATGTGAAATAGGCTGTTTTAGACCAGGCCTGCTCCCATTCAATCTGCAAGTTAACCCCCATGAACAGGCCAAGATAAGATCACCTGAGGCTAGCCCAGGTTATAAGAACTGCCCAACTGACCCATAAGCTTGAACAATAATGAAAAATTATTTGCATATTGGGGTGGTTTATCATTCAGCAATAGCTAGCTAAAACAGTTACCATTTTGATTTGCCTAGCTGATATAAATAATTACTTTGTAAATATTAATTTGCTACCAGAGAACTGAATTTGTTATAGTTTCATTTCATGCATAGTTCTGGCCTGCTAAAGGGGCTGGCATTTTCAAGCCTGGGTACCAGAGAAGAGGGAGCTTAAAGGGTCAGGAAAACCAAAAGTCTGTGTAAGAATTAGGCACAGGAACTTTACAGAGGGTAGAGATACCATACAGTCTGGCAGAGATCATTTACTACAGGCTTGTACAGTACTGAGAAATGTTTGAATTTCAAAACAGGTGGAGTACAGAAACATCACTGAGCAAGTTGAAGCACCAGAAAGATCATGCCTTAAGGGTAATAATAACTACTAAAATTAAAACAAGTTCTAGGACAAATTTCAAAACTCAAATTGAATTATTTTAAAAAAGAAGAAAACAAGCCTAACAAAACCCAAGAGGATCTTCCAGAAATTTAATTGCATCTGAAAAAAACAAAATTCAACATGTTTTAAATGAAATGAGCTAATCCCAGATGCCTGTAATATATTATCCACAATTTCTAGCATACAAACAGAAGAGTCTAGACATGTGAGGAAACAGGAAATTATGACTCATGGTTAAGACAAATAAATATATAATCCCCTAATTATTGGAATTAGGAAAACTAAACCTTACAGATATTAAAAGGACAACAAGGAAATATGAATAACTTATGTCAACATATTTAACAATTTCCATGAGAAACACAATTTTTTGAAATATCAACTTACCAAAACTGACACAAAGCTGCTGTGAATTCCAGTGATGTGCAAAACCAGAAAAAAGAAACCAATAGATTTACCAAAATACAGGTCATTGAAGACTTTTACTTACAAGAACCACTTCAGAAATTTGGTGGAAATGAGATTGGAAACTCAGATGGTGTATACTAATAAGAGTTAGAAGGTCCAGGATACTGGGGGGAGGGTTGGGAGAGGGATCAGGTGAACACTGGGGATTTGTGGGTATGAGGCTGAAAGTACAGAGGTGGAAATATACTCTTATGGAAATATGACAAGGAAGAGTCACTGGTTTAGGGTGTTGATTGGTGGGACATTCAGGACAGGGCACACCTGGAGCAGGTTTCTAGGGAGTGTGTGAGTGTTTATTCTGTCATAATGTGTTGTATCAGTGGGTGGAGACTCACATAATGAGCGGGAAGGAGTTGGACTCCCATCTTTGGGAGGACCGATTTGTTCAGAAATAGACAGGTGGGAGTCTCTCAAGAGAAAGGGTGGTTTCTAATAGGGGAGGACAAACCAGTGTGTCAAGACCCCTTGTTGCATGTAACTGTGAATCTTGTCATCCAAGTCAAGCCAGTGGGTAGTTTTGGGCCCTGGGGGGATGGGGTGGGAGGAATAGAATAGATCAAACAAGGGGTATTTAGTGGTCAGTGGAAATGTTCTTCATTACCATATAGTGATGGACACAGGACATGGTAAATACCATTAAAATTTATAAAAATGTATGGTCTAAAATGTAAACCATCGTGCAAACCATTGACAATGTTTAGTAGCTGTGCTTCACTATATCAGTTATAACAATGCTACCATCCACATATAAAAAGGTATTACTATGGGGTGGAGGGAAGGGGGAGGATGTTGAGTATATGAGAATCTCCTGTATTCTGTGTGTGACTTTGCTGTGACCTAAAACTTCTTTGAAAACAAAGAAAAATAGTGTGACACTGGGGAATGAGAGGGGGAAGGTGCCATGGTACAGACTGGACAGATATTGTACCAGATATCTGACTGGACATCAATGCAGTGATAAAAGGCAAAAGGTCAAAAAAAATTTTAAATATATTTTTCATTTTGTAATATCCCAATCTTTTAATTTAATTACTAGTTTAAAAAATTTTTTTAATGTATTTTATCTCTTACATTTAAACTTATAATTATTATTTCATTCTCCTATTAATTGTATTCAGCTATTGTAATGGCTTCATCTTTGAAGAAGCTTTGGATAACAGAAGGGTTACAACCGGGGCGGGGGAGGATCGTTTGTGTGGGGTGTCAGGGATGGGGGATGCATGGGAGGAAATTCACCTGAGCATAAATATAAGGTATATAAAAATGTTCAAAACCTATACTTGGTGCTGGAGTTTGTAGGTGTACGTCCAGAGATATGGGCTGTCCATGTGCAAGCTGGGCCCGGAACCTCAGTGGAGCAGCAACTCCTACTCTACAGCTCATTGGACTCACCCAGGACAACTGGCAGGGAGATGATGATGGACAACAGCCATCCCAGGGAATGGAGAGAGTCTGCAGCTGCAGGCAGGATAATCCCATACATCTTCCCTATTGGATATAAACCCCTTCTTAATTGGAGGTGGAGTGGACATCACCATCCCAGACTCCTCAGGATGGGGGGAAGAGCTATGGACTAGAGTGGACTTACTGGTATTCTACTATATAGACATATTGTGATTCAAGCAATGGAAGAAATTACATTGATGTGGAGCCAGTGCCCACTGGAGGCTCTGAGGGCAGGGAGAGGGAAAAACAGTTGTAATACAGGGTTTTTTTCGAGACTTGGGAATTGTCCTGAGTGACATTGCAATGACAGATATAGGCCATTTTATATCATCACATAACCTGCAGAACTGTGTGGGATAGAGTGTGGTCTACAATGTGAACTATGGTCCATGCTTAATGGCAAAGCCCCAGCATGTGTTTATCAATTGCAATTAATGTGCCATACTAATGAAGGATATTTATGTGGGAGGTTGTGGGAAGTGTGGGAGGTGGGGCGTACGGGAATCCCTATATTTTCTGTGTAACAGTTATGTAATCTAAGTATCTTTTAAATAAAAAAAAAAAAAAAAAGAATAGGAAGTAAGTGGAGATGTCAATAATAAAAAGCCCTTTGTAGAAGCTTTGCCAAAGATAATAATGTAATAATAGAAACAAAATTGAGATTGCATCTGATAAAATACTAGTTTTTCATTTTATGCATACCCTGACAAAGGTCCCTGGGTCTGGGATTGGATTGGGCTTCTACATGGAGGTAAATTTATTGCAGTTAGAATAGATGCAGTGCTATGTGGAAAGCACCCAGTACAGATTATACCACTCGCAGAAAACATATTTATATTTCCCTGTAATTAAGCCCTTATGATTGAAATATTTGCCTCCCTGCTTTCAATTTACTTTCTTAATCTACGACTCCTACATGAATCTTCACAAACCATTATTTTCCTATCTAAACGATTTTTCATTACAAAAATAATCATTATCTCTATCATCCATATTTCAATCTATAAAATAACCCTCACTTGCCTCTTCAGTTTGAGTCTCAATTCTTTGCAACTTTATTTCCAAATTGCTCTATTTCTTACCTTCTGAACATATCTTACTCCTATTTGGGGAGGAACCAATATCATAACGCAGTAAAGTGTTATGGTTAACAATACAGGTTCTGGAGCTGAACTCCTGGATTCAGTCACCAAATGTTTCTGTGACCTTGTGCAAATTCCTTAAACACCTACCAAATTCTCTAAGGTAGAATAGATACAATTTTGGAAGATGTAAGAGATCATAAAATAAAAACAACAAAAACAACAAGTATAATCAGTAACTTTTATGGAAGGACAATACGTGCCAGTCACTCTTTAAGTTCAAACTCATATTTTGTTTGTAAGGTATAATACAATTTTGGTGCTACCCTTTTAGAAAATATTTTAGCAATAAAGCATTAAGACTTTAAAACCACTATAAGCTTTGAATTTTGAACTTCATTTCTGGAACAATCCCAAATTAAGAAAATATTTTTGATAACAACTAACAGACATGAGCTTATCACACGCTGGATACATTTCTAAGGGCTTTATATACATTATTTATACATTGTTTGCTTATTTTTTTCTACAGATCTATGAAGAAGATACTCTTATTATCATCATTTTGCAGATGATGGAACTTAGACACAGAGAGCTTAAAAACTTTTCCTGCCAAATAACTAGTAAATACCAGGATTGGAATTTTAATCTAGAAGTCAGGTTCTAGAGCCTGCACTCTTAATAACAATCATGAATAATAATATTAATTGCAATATTACTTATACAAACAAAATTTTAAAGCAATCTAGATTTCCTTAGTACGTACTCATAGTATATAAACTCAATGGATATTCAATGATTGAAAATGACCTATACATCTGTGCAATTACAGAAACTATATATAATTGTAAACATAAAAGGTAGTTTATCACTACACACACACATATACACACACACATACACTTATAAGAATAGAAATAAGATAGAAAAGATAAAAAGAAGGGTTATTTCTTAGTATGTTGTGATTGATGTTGTAATTGTTTGCTATAAACATTGGTGATTTTTAAAAATCTCTGATCCTTCCTTATTTTCCAAGTTTTCCTTTATCAACACATATTAATTTACTATAATCAAACAGTACCTGAAAGTAAAAAAGAGCACATGAGGACTTTCATTTCCTTTACCACTTAAAGTAAGAGTAAGGAAAGCAAAACAATGAATACTGTGTTTCAACAACTAAGCACAGACTAAATTATCTTCATTTTTAGCTTATGTATATTATTCAGTAAATGGGACCATATTGATAGCCATTGGAGCTTAAAATGTCTTATGAATAAAAACATGTACAAAATCAGTCAATCTAGATATATTTTCATGGCTACCTTTAAAGCCATCACTAATGCTCAGTTAGTTCTGCTTGGGAATATTGTAGCTTATTCATAATCTTATTGACTTGAATTCACATGCTCTATTAAATAAAAACACTAACATTTTTCACACATGAAAATTTGAGATCCAAACATGTTATTAGATATTCAAGTGAACTACAGAAGAAGATTGGGGGGTCCATTTATGTAAATCAGCATTTTGAATAAAAGTACACAATTATTGACTGGAAGAAAGCCCAGACATCACCTTTACCTTAAAATGTATCCAAACCAAATTTAATCATTTAATAAGGCAATAACATTAGTCTAAACTCTGACTCTTAAGAACAAATTATAACCCCCTATTCCACTTTTCCTTTCTTTGATAATGGCAAAATTAACGTATATCTAAGAAGCAAATATGATAAAAGTGGGCATTCAGGGAAACTGGGGATTTAAATCTGAAGTTCTGTCAGTGACAGGCTTTCTGGCTTTCAGCAAGCCTCTCACAATTTCTAACTTATAGTTTGACCATCTTCATCTGTAAAGTGAAGGTTTGGAATAAATGATTTCCAGGGCCTTTTCCTAGTACATTTTTGGGACCACTAAAAATTCATTTGTTTGGCATGATACACTTGTGATTTTATGGAAAACAATATTTGAAGCATATGCAAAAAACTGAATGACTAACATCCTTCTTAGACCAAATCACTGCAGGTTATTGTTGAGGAAGAACTAATGGGAATCATTGCACAAATAAGGTGGATAACAAAGTAGGAAAAAATAAGAATGATGAGCATTAAAGTAGTGTTGTATAATAATCAATATTAAATTAATTAATTGATTTTTTAAAAATTTTGCTCTACAGTATTAAATAGTGATAGTTAGGCTAATATGTCAATTCACTCAGGTAATGGTGCCCAGTTGTTTGGTAATGAAAGCAATGTAATACAAGGCATTTCATGGACTTTATTCATCAGTGAATTGATGATATAGATGGCTGGTTACATCTACAATCAAATGAGATTGCCTCCAGCAATCCAATCAGCTAAAGGCCTTAAAAGGAGAAGTGATTTCAGCATTCAGAGAGAGAATTCCCATCTCTACTTCAGACATCCAGTGCCTCCCTGGGAACTCATCAAGGACCTTCATTGGAGTCCCTGGCTTGCAGCCTGCCTTATGGATTTTGGACTTGTGCATCTCCACAGTTGCATGAGACAATTTTATAAAATCTCATACTATTTACAGAAATCTCCTGTCAGTTCTGTTGCCCTAGAGAACCCTGACTGATACAAATACAATTTCAATAAATAGCTTAGAATAAATATACATACTCAGTATAATCAACATAAAAATCAACTTAGGGGAGACATGCCATAATAATTCTTTTAATGAAAGGGTAAAAGATTTTTTAGAGGTGGAATTAGATACCTTTAACAGTTGTACAATGTCTCCCACACACCCACAAATTTTAGAATATGAACAACTTGTAATGGAAATAAATCCATGAAAAAGGAAAAGCACATTAAATAGAGTTAGCATACTGGGAGTCTGTCCTCCAGCACAATGCTTGAGAAGAAAAACTGTAGCTCAAGGACTCATTGAGTGTGTCAGACATGGATACTAAAATATTAACAAGTCTGCCACTTAAGGGCACATATAATTATGGTGTAAATATTCTCTCTAGCCTGAAAAAATGCAATCAGCTCTGTCTACATTTACTGATCCATCCCTTCTCCTTTGGGTTTTTACCACTTGACTTTCATATTGGGAGGCAAAATAAATTTAAATCAAGTAATATATTCAACTAATATGTTTAAGTTGTCTGATCAAAAAAACAAGGTGAATAAGAAAGGCAGCTAGGTTTTATTGTATTTCAAATCTCCTGAAGGCAGAATTGGATAGTCTCTGAATTGATTAAACAAATATTTTATAATGCACTTATCCTTCACTATTTTAATTGGGGAGGGAGGGAGATGTGCTGTAAAATGGCAAAGTTATATTATGTATATTTTTATCTCTCTTTTCCTTTATTGCAGGCTCCTTTTCAGGATAGTTGATCTTTTTTTGATGTATCTGAATGATCTCTTTCTTATTTCTGTTTCTGCCTATGTGTCTATAAACTACTAATTTGAAAAGATCCCAACTTAACTCCTATAGCATACATGTTCTCTTCTTCCATAATTCTCCATTTTTCCTCTGTATTTTGCATTTTTCCTTCATTACATCTTTATATATTGTGTGTCCATTACCAGGAAATGTGATTATTTCTTTCTCTTGCATTCTTACTCTGTGTAGCAGTTTGGCATTATTTATGAATTCCAAAAATGATATTGGGTTATGTTTGTAAACTAGTCTGTTCCTATAGGCATGATTGAATTATGATTAGGGCTTTGATTGGGCCACATCAGTAGGGCATTGAATCCCTGCCACTTGGTGGGTGGGGATTCACAGATAAAAGACATGGCAAAGGACAGAGTTGGGATTTTGATGCCGGAGTTTTAATGCTGTAGCCGGGGGAAGTAATCACACAGAGGAGCTTGGTGTGAGGAAGGAGAGAAGGCCCAGGGAAAAGAGATGAACTGTTAGCCTGATAGTCTACAGCTGGCCTTGTGGAGAGAAGCAAGCCTGAGTCTGGAGAGAAACAAGGCCCTGGAAGAGAGGAACCCAAGAAGCATGAACCCTGGCAAACGTCGGCAGCTGTTTTGCTCCAATACATGGCAACAGTCTTTGGTGAGGGAAGAAACTTACGCTTTATAGCCTGGTCACTGTAAGCATCTACCCCAAATAAATACCCTTTATAAAAGCCAACAGATTTCTGGTATTTTGCACCAGCACCCCTTTGGCTGACTAATACACTCTGATAGGAATTAAAGTGTAGGTTTATATATTGAGAGTACGGTACAAATGGGTTTAGCATGTACCCATTTATTTACCTTTTCTGAAAATCTTTACTTCTTCACACTGTTCCAAGACTTTCTCACCTGTCTTTTCCTTTCAAACTGAAGGACTTCTCAGCAATTCTTGTAAGGCAGTTCTTTGATGTTGAACTCTCTCAATTTCTGTATACCTGTGAATATTTTAATCTCCCTCAGTTTTCAAGGACAGTTTTACCAGATAAAGAATTTTTGGCAGGAAGTTTTTCTCTTTCAGTCCCTTAAATATATCAAACTTCTGACTTCTTGCCTCTAAGAATTCTGATGAGAAATTCACACTTAATCTTATTGAGGATCCCTTGTATTGATGAATAACTTTTTCTTCTTTCAGAATTCTCTCTTATCTTTGGCATTTGACATTTTAATTAGTATATGTCTCAGAGTAGGTCTAATAGGGCTTATCCTATTTGCAGTGTGTTGTGCTTCTTTGACATGTGTATTTACATCTTTCATGTAAGTTGTGAAATTTTCAGCCATTATCTCCTCAAATATTCTTTCAGCCCATTTCCCTTTCTCTGCTCCTATTGGGACTTCCATGATATGTATGTTAGTATGCTTCATGGTTTACTTCAAGTCTCTTAGACACTGCTCAATTTTTTTCTATTCTTTTCTCTATCTGTTTTTCTTGTTACTAGACTGGATGGCTCTGGGTTCATGGCTTCTAGGTTCTTGTCTTACATCACATTAAAGAATTTAAGGACATGCCATAGGGTAGGCAAGGAAGTAAAGAGTTTATTAAGAAATAAGAAAACAAGAAAAGTACACGGTCTGAGGCATGGACTGCGGGTATGCTGCAGAATGAAAGGTGTGTATGGAGCCCCAGGTCAGGCCTTTTTAAAGTCTTTCCTCCTCCCCCTTCATAATGTTGGGGGAGGGGCCCCATCTGTTTACTGTTCTGGTTGGTAGCCCCACCTGTCACTTCTCAGGGGGCCAATGGTGAGGCCTTTCAAGGGTGTCTGGGGCTTTCCCTAAACCCTAAATGGGATTATTCTCATGGCAAGGGACTCACGGGATCTCTCTGGAGGTTTCCAGAGGGGTCTAACAGCCATGTGGTCTGCCGGCCTTGTGGTCTGTCTGCCATGTTGTCTGCTGTGTTTCAGCCACCTTTCTCCTTTCATTATACTAACCTGCCTCAACTCCCCCCTCAGAGAGTTTACTCCCTTTTTCTTAAGGGGGTGTTGAAGAGTGATGGTCATTCTTCTGTAGCTATTTCCTGCTGGTTAGGGGGAGTAGTCCTTACCTGTAAAATCCTCTGGCTATTCTATTACAGTCGAAGGAAGATGGGTCTGGCACCCTGGTTGCACTGGATGAAACCCCCACATGAATAATAAAGTGTTGATTCTGGAAGAAATAAACCTAGAATTTAAGATTCATGGTCCTACTTAAAAAGATAAGATGGTGATAAGCAGGCCAAAAAAGGGGGCCAGTCATGACTTACTGGACCATGTAAGTGAGAAAGGCCAGGTGCCTTCAGAGGCTGCATTCTCCCAAAGTTGAAGAGAAACAGCATTCTTCCTTGAGTTCTTTTATGCTGTTGGTTAACTCTAGGGAGAGATTGTGGTAGACCTGCTGGGTTTGGTATAAATTGCCAACCCCTGTTCCCACAGCAGTGGTTATGCTTAGGACAGCTAGGAGAAGTACAAGGAAAGGCACTGCCCTAGACATAAACTCACAACAACAAGACAAGCACATGGCAAGCAAAATAAACACTGTTATTTAAGAAAGTCATTCCTTTATCTTATAGGCTCATCAATAACTTTTTAGAAAATGAATTAAATTTACCAAGACTTTTAATATGTTCAATATCCCTCTGCATATGATCTAGAATAGAAGAGATATTATCATATTTATCAGGCATATAGGTACAGTAATTAATACTAATCGATTCATAAGTTCCTCTTTGAGCTGCAATTAATAGATCTAAGCTCCAGGTTTGCAATACCATACATGCTATCTTTCTATGGGAGCAGGCCATAATGTCAATTGTGTTTTAAGTTCTACTTACATTACTCTGGTAATTGTTGCTCCACTTGGTATGTCCTTTACACAGCCAGCATGCTGCAGCACTGTTGATTCTAGAGAGAAGCTAAGAAGGAAGGCTCCAGTGTGTCACCATCCTGGTGCATTTTTCCCTTTGTCACTATGAAACAGAGCCAGCCTGGAGGCAATGCTCATTTTAAATCTGGCCATATTGAGCCATTGCCAGCTGCTGCAGGAGTCCAAAACTGCCACATACTCTCTATTCACTTCAGGAACATAACCAGGGATATGGTAGATACTTTTAATGTTTTAGGGGTCAGTGAACAACCTAGCCAATAACTCAAATGAAAAGGCACCATGCAGTGTACTGAAGGCCTGGTTTGAATGCACAAGAGAGTTTAACAATATTGTAATCTCTCTTTCACTTTAAAAGCATACTGAGGCAAGTGGATGTGGCTCAAGCAGTTGGGCACCTGCCTACCACATGAGAGGTCCTGGGTTCAGTTCCTGGTGCCTCCCTAAGAAGATGGGCAAGACAGTGAGCTGACACGATGGGCTGGTGTGGTGAGCTGATGCAACAAGATGACACAACCAAGAGACACAGTGAGGAAACGCAATGAGAAACACAACAAACAGGGAGTGGAGGTGGCTCAAGGTTCCTTTCCACATGAGAGGCCCTGGGTTTGGTTCCCAAAGCAAAAAAAAAAGGAGACAAAATAAAAAATAAAAAGCATACTGACTGCTAGGTTCTGGAAAAATTATAATTGTTTAATTTCTTTTAATCATAATTTAGAAAAGATCTTTCTATAGCTTTCAAGGACTTTTCCTTTATTTACTGAAATTTGGTAATAGCATTATTAACCACCTTCATTTTAAGGCTGTTGAAAGTTTTAAATTGAGGAGTTATAGGACAAACTGATTCTTAATTCCCCAACCTAGAAGATAGAGTTTTAATCTGTCACATCTAGCCCCTCCCTCATAGCTCTTGCAAAGAGAAGGCCCTGGGGGCTGGATAGTTTAAGAGCTTAGGAAAAATCTTTTTCCCTCTCCAATGGTTTCTATATTCAGATTTCTAAATGACCTTTCCATGCTACTTAGCCTAATTTGGGATCCAGGAATATTCCTTCACATATATAAAAGTGTTTATTTTATTTTTTAACAATTTGAATAGAACTTTTTTAGGAATTTACATTTGATAATTTGATATTTAACATCCCAATGTATGAAGATATACACTGGACAAATAGGCAGACACAAATAGTTAGACACAAACACACAACTCACTAATGTTACTTATAATTTTCATCGTCTTACAAAATAATTTTAACTGTAAAATAACATTATAGTGAAAAGATCTCTTTGAAGGCTATTTCTGATAATTTTAATCCGAACCATGCCCATGCAGTTTTGCACAAGAATTTCCTTCATTTTAATTATTGGCTTATGATCAAATTGTTCCCAATGCTTTAAAATACAATTTACAACATTTTCCTTTATCATAGTTTTGCTTATTTCCCATTTCGAATTTGACAGACCTTGGATGAGTAACACTAATTCCAGTATATACTCATTGAGGTCACTTAAGTCTCAGGGAAACCTGGTTTTTCTCATGGTTTGCTGCTTTTAGGAACATCAATACTCAAGTTGGGAGGCCCCCCATTCCCCAGTCCTCTGAGATAAGAGGCTGCTGGACTAGGAGAGTGAATATCCAAACCTGAAGGTTGAGAATTCCACCAGGTAGCAATCTAGTTCACACCTGGAGTTATGAGAGGAAAAGTAGGGTTATTAATACCTGTGGAAGGACAGGAGACTGGGGTGTCTTAAATTTGCCCTCCCCTCAGCCATAGGGGGCAGAAGTCATGTTACAAACAGGGTAGAATAGAGTAGTTACCATCACAAAGGTGAGGCCAGCCCTGAAATAACCATAAGCATAAGCAAGGGTTGGCTAGACCTGAAGTAACCATAAACAAAGGCAAACTCAATTTAGAACTACCATCACAATAGCAAGCATACACAAGGGTGAGGTTAGACCTGAAGTAACCATAACTAAATGTAAATTCAGTTTATAATTACCATTACTATAGCAAGTATAAGCAAGGTTGTGGCTAGACCTGAAGTAATCATAAACAAAATAAATTAGTCTAAGATTGCCATTACTATAGCTGGTCTAGGCTAAATCAGTTATAGCAATTTCAGATTTAATCCTTCTGCTATTTTGTAATATAAAAGCACCTATATAATGATCTTAATTCTTAGTTACAGTTTCTAGTAAGTTTTCATTTTAGAACAAATTGGGCGCTTTTGTTTATTAACTAAGCAACTACAAAGATTTTATTAGTAACATTAATGTTGTGAGGTTTTTCTGCTTGTCCAGCGGTTAAACTAATTCCACTTGTGAATTATACCTCAAATCCAATTGCAAGATAGTATTGATGTTTTAAGACTCATTTTTAGGTTACCTTTCACTGTTATCCACTTTCTAATAGGTGAACCCCAAATCCAATTTATGAGCTCCTAGGCATGAGCAGACTAAAAGAGTTAAACATAGATTTAAAAAGTTAAACACAGATTTAAAAAGTTAAACACAAAGTTGAGGACAGATTAGAATAGAATAGAGAATTTTCACACTTAGCATAGGGAAACACTTGACTTTAGAATCACCTAGACCCACAGCTCCTAGTGTCTATCTACAGCAGAAACCTCATGCAGGACCCTTCAGCTTCATTTCTCCAGGAAAATCCCTGGGCAGCTGCTAGGTACAGAGCTAAGTGATCCAGGGAAGCCCTGCCTCTCATGAGACACATATTTGGGCTTCTCTGGGGACTACATCCCATTAGTTACCTCCTGCAAGAGGTAAAGCCCTATGAGGCTTTTTCGCTGGAAGGATTAGAGTGTTGCAAGGAAATAGACAGGGAGCTAGGAATAGCCAGGAACCTTTTAAATCATGTGGGGGAGTGGGGGAGGTTTAGTAAATTGTATAGATCTTGATTCCCCATTCATTCCCCTCACTAGGCACAACCAAGGTTAGAGAGGTCCAGAGTGCAGGCTAGGACTGAGTAATTGGTTCCCAGGTTAATTAAGAAATTAACGATCTCACCTGCCACATCAAGGGTCACCCAAGGCTCCTCCTAGTTAATTGTTCACATGTGGCTTGAGGCCCCTTCCATCCCAATTAGAAGCTGCCCATTTTCTTAGGGGAGGATAAATGCCTTTGAACATCTTGGTGGCATCTGTATTAGTCAGCTAAAGGGGTGCTGATGCAAAGTACCAGAAATCTGTTGGCTTTTATAAAGGATATTTATTTGGGGTCTCACAGAGAAAATGACATGGCAGAGGAGAAAGTTTTAGTTTTTGATGCTGGAGCCATGGGAAGTAAACACATGGAGAAGAACACAGAGGAGAGAAAGAGAGAGAGACAGTTCATTAGACAGGATCCTGTGGCCCTTGGTAGAAAGGTGAGGCTCATAGTCTATAGCTGACCTTGTGAAGAGAATAGAGCAGCTGAGCCTGGAAAGACATGAGCCCTGGGGAGAGAGACAGCCTTATGCTAGCCTACAGCTGAGAAATGAAGGAGCAGGAACCATGAAGTCTTAGGAGGAAAAAGAAGGTTGAACCCTCACAAAGACTGGCAGCCATCTTGCTCCAACACATGGCAACAGACTTTGGTGAGGGAAGTAACTTATGTTTTATGGCCTTGTGACTGTAACCTTCTACCCCAAATAAATACACTTTATAAATGCCAATAGATTTCTGGTACTTTGTATCAGCACCCTTTTGGCTGACTAATACAACCCTTAATATATCTATTTGAATATTTTGAATTGAAGAAATATAAATGAAAGTTGATTTTATTTTACAAGTGAGAAGTTTTAATGAGAAAAAAAATTGAAAGTAGCCATCAGAACTTCAATAGGAAGTAAAAATGTTAGTGTTTATGGCTACCTAACTCTCCTATCCTGTGAAATTGAAGTATATGTTTAATGTGTACATTTAAAATGAAAAAATCTATAGTGAATGAATAAATTTTCAACTTCTTTGGTCTTAGTAGTTTTACTATCTCATGCCAGATTTTCTTCCTTGATAGAAGATGCAACTGATTCCAAACTAACTGTTAACCATGTTGGTGTGAGTTAGCTTAAATAATTTAATGTATAATAATCCTTCTAGATTATCAGAAGTAATAAATTGCATTTTACCTTTTTAAAATTGAAAATCAACTGCTATTTCCACAGGACACAAATGTGGAGAGCATATATATGAGTGAACAATATGATGCAACATGCTATAATGAAGTTGAAAATTAAGGAATTCAGGACAAATATGAGAAAATATTTTTTTCTCTGGAAGAAGTCAAAATATGTTGCAGTAAAGTATAATATTTAATAATGATTTAAGAAAAGTGATTGCTTACATGGATTTTCAAAATAAAATCCACTGGAAAATTAATCTATTGATTAATCTCTGTCTGTAGATGGAGGGATAGTTCCAAATAATCTGGAAGAATAGTTCTCTGAAATTCAGTGTTTGTGACTTTAAGAGAAAGATATAAAATCATAGCTCACATCTATAAACAAAGAGAATTGACCTGTAAGGTACATGAAACAAATTTTTCTTCATCTGTGACCAAGGACATTACAATAGGAAAGTATATGCTACCTATAAAATACCTAGTTCCAAGCCATAATTTAAAGATAGTTTTATTATGCCCACCTAAATCCAGAATTCAAAATGATATTAAAATTCTGCATTTGGATTATGAGAGCAGGAAGCTATTCATGATCAGATATAATGTGAGCACACTGGATTATTGAGATTTCTTTGCAGAAAGTGAATGATTCTATTGGCAGAGAAGTAAAATTTGATTTTCCTCTTTTGGTTAAGAAATATACATTTTTAATTTGAAGATACCACTTCTCTATCACTCTAAGCATTTTTTCCCCTTCCTAATATTGAAGCAGGCTAGATAGGGAAAAAATAGATGGATCTGGAACCTGGCAAGAAGTCCACATGGACATTGATACCCCCAAGATGGCTGCTCGAAGACCCTCACAAGATTCTGTCATTCGGAATGAGATTTCCTCCGAAAGCCAGGAGAAGCCCCATATATTCTCCAGGGATCTTATCATTGGGCCCTCCTGGGGGATTGATGGGTGGGGTAATCAATCAAAACAGCAAACAGCTGGGACTCCTCCTATGTCATTAGTAAAGGGGCGGGATAATTAATGGTTTAACAAGCAAGTGCAAAGGCCTTTTGCCCTCCCTCTCTCTCTTGCGTTTGGACCCTGTTCTGGCCTTCTTCACCGCCCCGCCCCAGGCTCACTACGCAAGTAAAACCTGGGGATTCATAATCTATAATGGGCAATTGTAGTCTGTAAATCAGCCCATTTTATCACTCTTCAGCCCCTTTCCTCTCTCTTTGGGACCTATGATCTGTTATTTTTTCCCCATTTCTCCTCCCTTCCTACCTTAATAAATTACTGGCGTAACTAACCTGGCATGCTCTTGAAATTCATTTCCTGCAGTTTAGTCAAGGACCTAGACAAAATCCGGTGACAATATCATATTGTTTAAAAGCACCAGATGTCAAGTAATATTTTCATTCTATAAATGTTATTTATTATATATCATGTGCCTAGAAATGTGCTAGGCATTGAAGATATAGTCAAGAAGATCTCTGCCTTCATGACACTTTCATTCTAATGCATATATTTCTTATTATTCAGAATTAAGTGTTACTGCAGAGGTCTTCAGAAAGTAATACCCTAATGCTTTCCAGCTTTGTAAAGTCAATTCTAAAAAGTTGGTGGTAAAAGTTATAAATCCCTAAAACTGTGTTTGCATGCATGCACACACACATATGTAATTTTTTTTATTTGTAAAATGATATATAAATACATATGCATATATGTGCATTTGTTTACATAAATGTTATTTGTTATATATATATATACATTTTTTTAAAGGTGCCTAGATTACCCAAATATTACTCAGAAACTACAGGGATTCCCATGCTCCCCACCGCCCACACCCCCAACAACACCCCACACAACCATTCCCCATCCG